>CAIGQW010053747.1:5008491-5033606 GCA_903798125.1 Danio choprae
AATATAATATAATATGGGCATCACGGTGGCGCAGTGGGTAGCACGATTGCCTCGCAGCAAGAAGGTCGCTGGTTCAAGCCTCGGCTGGGTCAGTTGGTGTTTCTGTGTGGAGTTTGCATGTTCTCCCCGTGTTCGCGTGGGTTTCCTCCGGGTGCTCCGGTTTCCCCCACAAGTCCAAAGACATGCGGTAGGTGAATTGGGTAAGCTAAATTGTCCGTAGTGTATATGTGTGAATAAGTGTGTGTGTATGTGTATCCCAGTGATGGGTTGCAGCTGGAAGGGCATCCGCTGCGTAAAACATATGCTGGATAAGTTGGCGGTTCATTCCGCTGTGGCGACCCCGGATTAATAAAGGGACTAAGCCGAAAAGAAAATGTATGAATGAATAATATAATATAATATAATATAATATAATATAATATAATATAATATAATATAATATAATATAATATAATATAATATAATATAACATTCACAGCTTTAAAGAAAGTACATAGCCCTAATACAATTCAATTGGTTTGGTCAGAATAAAAGCCGTTTTTAAACTTTTTACTTTTTCTTAAATGTTAATGTCAATATTATTAGCCCCCTTAGAAATAATTATTTTTGATTGGGTACAGAACAAACCACTGATAGCTAATAACTTAACCAATTAACAGAACTCGTGTAATTAACCCAAGTTAAGCCTTTAAATCGCACTTTAATTTGAATACTAGTATCTTGCAGACTTACTAGAAAAATATTAATTACTGTCGTCACTACAAAGACATAATAGTTAAGTTATTAAAAATTTGTTATTAAAACTATTATGTTTACAAAAATCTCCGTTAAACTGCACTTGGGAAACATTTTTAAAAGAATAAAACATTTCGCAGGAGGCCTAATAATGACTTCAGCAGTAAATAATTTAAAACATTGCACCAAATCAGTTAGATGTCTGCATTTTTTTCCTAGTGTGAATTGTCAATCTCTTCAGAAGGAATACGATTTGTGTGAATCTCATGCACACACAAAGAAAAAAAAAAAGTTAAGATCAGATATAAGGATTTAACACATAACCACACTCCCGTCTCAGCATCACCGCCAGCAGCGCATTTCTCTCTCTCTCTGAGAGTGGAGATCCGCCTTTCGTGGAACAGGGGAGGAAGAGAGGGGGTGTTCAGGAGAAAGAGGAGGAGGAGGAGAGCTGAAAACCAGAGGGATGCGAATCTACTGCCTGAACAATCTCAGCCCACCGCACACACACACACTTACACACACACCTCTCGCCGTCTCTTTCTTGCTGCCGTTCTTTCATGTTTCTTCACTCATGTGCATCTTCCTTCATGTCTGAAACCCAAAAGCCCACCACAAAAGCTTCTGTCTCCCCCTCGCCATCCTGCCCAATGTTTCTTTCAATCACTCGAGAAAATCTGAGCCCACCACAAGCCCCTTCCTTCCTCTGGCTGTGACGCTGTTTTGTAATATTGTTCTGAATGGAAATGTCTTACAGATTGATCATCCATCATCCGCTCTGGCTCTGTTCTGAGGACAGAACGATGCTCGGTTTGATTCTAATACCGCTGTTCGTTACAGTACTTAAAGCACAAGGTAAGTTTGAAATATATCGATAGATAAATATATGCAATATATACAATGGAGATCAATCAATATAGGAAAGCTTGTCCTTATCAGAAATATTTGTTCAAAAGTTTAAGAAACTTTTAGGCTATACCATTTTAGCAGAAAAATGAATCAGCTCCTCACACTGAAAAAAAGATTCATTGAATTTACTCATTTTTTTAAGGTAACTGATTGTTAACAATTTATATGGGCTGAATTTAAGCAATTTACGCTAAACATTACTAAATTAATTTTGTTGGTTTAAATTCAGCCCATATAAATTGGCTGCAACCAGTTACCTTTAAATTTTGTTTAGTAAATCTAATGAATCATTTTTTTCAGTGTAGCTCCAGAGGCCATTCATTAGTAGGTCGTGTGCAAGAATTCAGGCACTGGTAAGGACAGTGATGAGGTTGTTTCACTACACATTGGGACACTGGGATACTACAATATTAAATCTGGAATTTAATGATAACAACATAACTGATGTTGTTCATATATTCATTTCATAAAGTTTTTAAAAGAACGGAAGAATTTTGCAGCACTTTAAATGGCTGAATCTCTGACCAGTGCCCTGACTACTGAACAGGGAGCTGATTGAGATGCATCCAAAGATTTACAAAATAACCAACGCACTTTAATAACAACAAACAGTGATCAAAATTAAAGAACAGGGTTCAGTCTTTGCCCAAATAATTTAAGCGTACTTTGAAGTGAACTTTAGATCGGTTCTATTAACGCAACTTTCTCCTCAGCATAGATTAGTTTAGCCTTTTGATTATTTCTGCTGATTAAGGTTTGGTTTCTGCAGCGCTTTCTGTCCAAATGCTCTGAAACACTGAGCAGATTATTATCCTGTTCAACTCTGCACTGGTGATCAGTTCTATTGTCAACCAATTGACCGTTGAGTTTCACAAATTATCCTGTCCTCTCTTGCATTTGTATTGCTTTTATCCTTTGGGGACTTGATTGAGTTGGCATTGTAAAAAAATGCAATATTGTCGAAATCTCCGATTTGGAACTACTGTACCAGCTTCTCTTGCTGTGGCTGACAAGTTTGTCTCTTTGGTCTTCATCTGGATGACCGGATGTCTGAGACTTTCAGTCACTTTAAAACAACTCTCTATCTTTCAAAGCCAATGAAATCTGGAAAGTTTGACTGACAGGTGTATGAGTAATTCAGGAAATGAATTTCCCGAGCCTCCAGATGCAGATTAACCAATAACTGTGAGGAAACTGAATATGTTCTGTAACTTGGATCAGTGTATTTCATTTTAGTACACACACAAAAAAATGACTTTTGCTTGTTCAAACTACTTATTTAAAATGGGTTGAAACAACACAATTCTTAAGTGTTTTTGGGGGGGGGACACCTTAATTGTTTCATGTTCAATCCTATCATGGATTGATGACTTACTTCAGATGCATCTTGTGTGTGTGTGTGTTTGGAGCATCTCTTTTGTTGTTCAGTCTGATTTTATGACAACTAAAATTTACAGTGTGACTTGGGGATCGTGTTCGTAGAATCTGACAAACTACAAACGTAAAAGATTATTAGAAATCGCAGTGTGAGCCGAGCTTCACTCACGAAATATGGCTAAAATTGTCCCTTTCACTCCTGTTCAGGAGTAACATTTTAAATGGGGCTAAGCAGTGACTGAGTGAAATTTAGTAAATTGTAGGCTGTTCTTTAATTTTGATGTTTTTAGTGTGTGAAATGCAGTCTTGATCTTCTGATGTGTCTCTCCTCAGAAAACCATGAAGTCATTTACGCACAGGTAGGAGGAACTGTCACCCTACCCAGAGATAAGATTGAACAAAAAGACGACAATATTAAAACACAGGATATTTATGTCAACTGGTACCGTGACTCAGAGAGTTCTCCAACTATCAACAGGAACCCGCAGAGTATCAATAAGGGTGAGATGCATGTTTTTACATTTGTTTTTTTTTAACTGATGGTACCATGGTGTTTGATATAACTCTGTATGCGTGTTTGTCTTTTGTAGGGAAAGAAACAAACACACACCTCTCTTTATCAGCAGATTTCTCTCTCCAGGTCTCACCAGTTCAAGAGTCTGATTTTGTCATTTGGCGCTGTGAACAACATGTATTAGCAGGAAATTACAAAAAGACCTACAAACTGTACAAAGGTAAGACAAAATACACTGTGTGTGTGAGAGAGAGAGTATGAAGAGTTCAAAATTACAGTCACATCCTCTCAGGAAAAACGTTCACCCCAAAACTAGCTTACCTTTTTCTTTTCGCTCATGTTGTTTATTTTTCTCTGGAACTCAAGAGAAGACACTTTTGCATTGCTTTTATGGGAACAATAAATAAATAAATAAATAAATAACAACACACAAAGCATTGCAACACAGTGACATTTCTTTGTCATCTTCTTCTTCTGTGTTCAGCAGAAGTCAACGTATTTTAAATAATTGATTACAAAATTCTCAATTTCTGGGTGAGGTATACAGTTCAGTTTTATCTCACTTCCACAGACGGGATTTGTACACTTTTTATATTTGTTTGTTTTTAAAGTAGGAAATGACACTTGGCTTGTACTGTTGAGCTCGATTCTGCAGATGCAGTATAGCATAATCTGCCCTCCAGTGTTAAAGAGCTGAACTGCAAAGAAGAAGAAGAAAACTTTATGATAAGCTTTTAGAAAAGAAAAATCTAATCCGAAATCAGTTCATTTTTTCTACACTTAAAAAGGCAATGATTAAATGGTAACATTACTATTAAAATTAATTAGTAATTTTGGGATAACTATAAAATATAAATATCAATAAAATAGAAAATAACATTTGATGAAATTTATTTCTTTTTGCATTTAGATGATTGAATGATAAAACCAGAATTGACTGGATATTATTTCCTTGCTGTTACTTTTGTTTCTTTTTAGATTATTTTAACAATAATATAATATAATATAATCTATTATAATATGATATAATATAATATAATATAAGGGCAGCACGGTGTTGCAGTGGGTAGCACAATCGCCTCACAGCAAGAAGGTCGCTGGTTCGAGCCCCGGCTGGGTCAGTTGACGTTTCTGTGTGGAGTTTTTTCTGAAGGAATGAAAATGAATGAATGATGAAAAGCATATATAAATTTAGCACCTGTACTTTCTCTTAAGTCTCTTAATCAGTTTTGTTTACTGATTGAGTATGTTTTACAGCTCTTACTAAAATAAATCAAATTTAAATTCTGATTTGAAACTACATTTCCAGTAGAATTAAATCTGTTATTCCAATTTTACACAGATATACAGTTTGACATTATTGTTAATTTAGGGCTAGAACTTTACACATTATAAATATCCTCAAATGTTGTCATATTCAGGAGCTTTTTCTCTTTCTGTTTCAGTCTCAATTCCCAGTGTGCCTGCTGTGCTGGTTGGTCGCTCTCTGTCTCTGAAATGTGAAAAGGCCAGTAGTTCAGTTATTCCCAGTGTAACATGGATTTCACCTAAAAAAGAAGGCTGTCAGGAAAATAAGTATTACAGAGATACAGTTTCAGTCTCCAATGTGTCCATGTGTCATAATGGTGTTTGGACATGCCAGTTGGACTACGAAAAAAAAGAAACTGTGGCAAAAACTACTGTTTTTGTAATAGGTGAGGCTCTCTGTTAAATGCTTTCTGTCTGTTATTATATAGGGAAGAATAATCTGTAGAAGAGTTATTAAAAAAAAGAAATACAATTTAAATTTTTTTTTAAATAAAGTAAGCATGAATATTTGATGAAAAACTTTATTTAAACCACTGATGACATTTCTTTGAAATTTGAAATTATCTAGAGAGATTTGCATAAAATAGAATTGGTCAGATTAACAAAAAATATTATGTTTTTATACATTTATTATTTTTAGACAACCTCAGAGGAGTTAATAAATCCAGATTTAGTGCAATAACCCCGTTTTTTCAATCACAAAATAATAATAATAATTAAAAAAAAGTTTCCTAGTACTATGCTGGAATAGTTGCCGGTTTATTCAGCTGTAGTGACCCTATTCATTCATTTTCTTTTCGGCTTAGTCCCTTTATTAATCTGGGGTCGCCACAGCGGAATGAACCGCCAATTTATCCAGCATATGTTTTACGCAGCGGATGCCCTTTCAGCCTCAACCCATCACTGGAAAACATCCATACACACTCATTCACACACATACACTACGGACAATTTAGCTTACCCAATTCACCTATAGCGCACGTCTTTGGAGTTGTGGGGGAAACCGGAGCACCCGGAAGAAACCCACGCGAACACGGGGAAAACATGCAAACTCCACACAGAAATGCCAACTGACCCAGCCGAGGCTCGAACCAGCGACCTTCTTGCTGTGAGGCGATTGTGCTACCCACAGATTAGATGTGAAAAAATATGAAATAACATTTTAATAAACAGGAAAAATCAAGAGAAAAAAAAAATATATAAAATGTAGTTGAAATTTTATAGTTTGTAATTGTATTTGGCAGTTTGAAATTAAATGTATTATCTTTCTATTTGGGCTGCACGGTGGCGCAGTGGGTAGCACGATTGCCTCACAGCAAGAAGGTCGCTGGTTCGAGCCTTGGCTGGGTCAGTTGGCATTTCTGTGTGGAATTTGCATGTTCTCCTCGTGTTTGCGTGGGTTTCCTCCAGGTGCTCCGGTTTCCCCCACAGTCCAAAGACATGCGGTACAGGTGAATTGGGTTAGCTAAATTATCCGTAGTGTATGTGTGTGAATGAGCGTGTGTGGATGTTTCCCAGTGATGGGTTGCAGCTGGAAGGGCATCCGCTGCATAAAACATATGCTGGATAAGTTGGCGGTTCATTCCGCTGTGGCGAGCCCAGATTAATAAAGGGACTAAGCCGAAAAGAAAATGAATGAATGAATCTTTCCATTTGTAAAAGATGTTAGTTGACCAAACTCTTATTTTAAAAGGACATAACTGTTATTAAATAAAACAAAACGGTTACTATGTAACCCCTCGGGGAACGGAAATGCTATGTGGAAACTTCCACTATGGGGATTTCGTCAGAAATCACTCACTCTGAAGAGTAATAAAACAGGCCAATGAAATGCCAATGAGTTGGCAGTGTCAGCACACTCAGCTGGCAGCAATCACAATCCATTTGTGTATAAGAATGGCAGCCGTGCATCACAACAATACTTTTTCTAGCTGAAGAAGCTGAACTACAGCTGTCAGCTAAGGCGCAATCACTGTGGCGAAGGAACATAGCATTTCCGTTCCCCCTCTCGGGGAACGAGGGTTACGTAGTAACCATTTCGTTCCCCAGCGAGAGGGGAACTACATTGCTATGTGCAAACTTCCACTATCATCACCAGAGACGCCAGCGTGTCCCCTGGCCCTTACTTACCTGTGAAGTGCTTATGGCTTATTTATATTTTTTGGGGAGTCGTAAAAAAATACCCCTAGTTAAGTTTCTAGGATTTTTTTAAATACAACAGTACGTTGGGAAAGCGTGCAATCCCGATGGGGAGGATGCTGTGGAGGCCACCTGATGCCCAAATGGGGAGACCTGAAGGCAAGAAGACATATGGACTAACCCTGAGAAGGGGGAGTATCCATATGAAGGATGGTTAGCGGGGAGGGAAGACACGGGCCCGCCTGGAGAGCGGGAAACTATTCCGTGGCTGAGTGAAGCATATGGGATCGCCAATGGGGATGACCAGCTGAAGGAGGATAGCATCACACTGATCTGGCATGTCTGGGTCCTTCTCGGAGAGAAGTACACCACACAGCGAATAGACTCCACTTCAGGGCGTAGGCATGCCTCGTAGAGGGTGCTCCAGCCTGAGTGACGGTGTAAACCACCGAACTAGTAGGTCACCTAAGTCCTCCGCACTCCATCTATGTACCACACGTGAGGTTCCAGAGATCTGGGCACGGGTGCCAGATGGTGCCTGTCCCAGAGAAGAAGGTGCTTCTTCAAAGGGACATGCCAGCGAGGGGCCGTCATGAGGGGAGAGCTGAAATACAGGTCCGGTTGAGCCAGAGAGACGCAATAAACAGACCTGTTCCTTGTCCTCTCTGACGTTACACAGTATCTGTGCAAGTAGGCTCACTGGAGAAAATGCATATTTACGCACACCCCAGGGCCAGCTGTGTTAGCCAGCTCATTCCAGAATGCACCAATAATAGCTGGACAGCCGGGGGTGGAGCCTTCATTCTCACGGGCATGCACGGCTTGAGTTCGCCAGGGATAAGAATGGCACGCAGCGATTTCCGCCGTGTATGACTCCAAAGGAACAGACGTCGAGTGAGCTGAGACATGCAGCGAGAGCGGATACCTTCGTGAGGTTGATATACGCCATCGTCGCCATGCTGTCCATCCTGACCAGCACAAGTTTCCCCTCTAGCATCGGTAAAAAATGGCGCAGCGCGAGATACACTGCCAACAGCTCCAGGCAATTAATCTGCTAATGCAACCAGGTTCTTTCCACGGAGCCGCAGCTGCATGCTCGCAAAACACACAGCCCCGCAGCATGTACTGGAGGCATCTGTCGGAACAACTACATGCCTGGACACTTGTTCTAGAGGCACACAAGCCTGTAGAAACGCAGGGTCCATCCAGAGGCTGAGGGCGCAGCGACACAGCAAAATTACAGTCCTCCGGTGTGCACCCGTGTGCCATGTGCGTCTGGGGACCCGATCGTGAAGCCAATGCTGAAGCGGTCTCATATGGAGCAACCCGAGCAGCATGACAGTGACTGCAGATGCCATATGCCACAGGAGCCTCTGAAATAATATCAGTGGGACCACAGTTTTCCTGTCGACTCTCTCAGACAGGTCAGCATTGGCTCGGCGCACTCTCGGGGAGGCGCGCCATCATGGTGATTGAGTCCAGCCCTAACCCAAGAAAAGAGAAGCTCTGCACAGAGCAGGCTCGCCCCTTTCTCGGTTGACCCGAAAACCCAACAGGTCGCTGGAGCAACCAGTCCCTGAGCATAACCAATTGATCCCGCGAGTGAGCTATAAAAAGCCAGTCATCAAGATAATTGAGTATGCAGATGCCCGCGAAGCCGAAGGGGCGTTAGGGCATCCCCCGGGAGCTTGGTGAAAACTCGTGAAGACAGAGAGAGCTCGAAAGGAAGGACTTTGTACTATCATGCTTGACCCTCGCACGCAAACCGCAAGAACTGCCGGTGATGTGGGAAAATGGAAGCATGAACATACTTATGAACAAACTTCAGGTCTATTGCTGCAGACCAATCCTGAGGACGGACGCACCAGAGGATGTGCTTCTGCATGAGCATTCTGAGCGTCTGCTTGTAAGATAGCGGGTCAAAATGTGCAGAACTATGATTGGTCATAACCCACTGCTCTTTTAGGGTTGATGAAGTACAGACTAAAAAGGCTCATACCTCATCTCGGCTGGAGGGACCAGCTCGACTGCGTCCTTCGCCATGAGGACAGCAATCTCCTCGCACAAGAGAGGGGCGGACACAGGGCTGACCTTGGTGTAATACATACCCTTGAACTTGGGCGACCGTTTAGCGAACTAAATCATATAGCCGAGTCACCCCCTGGTGTCGCCGAACAGGGGGATATGGGTGTGTTAAGGAAGGCAACTTTGTCAACGTCACGCATATCTGCCAGGTTTAAGCAGAGGCGTTCCCGGACCACTAGTGTGGTCCTCGTCCCTCCCATGGCACTCGCAGCCAATCTGGTGTTTTCAGAGCAAAGTTGGTTGCAGTGCGTAGTGCATTAAACCTGGGTCAGAACCTTCCTAGTGCCGCTGGGCCGACGCCTGCGCCAGCCATAGCAAGCGAAATGGAAGCAGCCTGACCCGCAGCAGTATAGGCTCTGGCCCTGAGGGACGCAGACAACCTACACGCTTTGGACGGGAGTTGAGGCCAACCACACCAGGAAGGGGCCCCACACGGGCAAGATTGACCCCAAGATTGGGAGGAAGCGGGTCTGAATTGTCATCAGAAATGACAGCCCATCCTCCGATGCAGCGATGGACTTCTGGTCCTCGGTGTCATCAAGTAAGAGGGCGACCATCCCGGAGGATGGAGCGCTTCTCTCACTCGAAGCTTGGATAGAGCGTGCTGATGAATGGGAGGTCCGCAAGCCCAAGGGTGGCAAAATGACTCCCACTGTGAGCCTCAGATCTGCCTGAGTGCCAACCGCTACTTGCGGGGGACAACAGGGGTGGTTTGCCCTTTTTCAAGAGCGATCCGCTATCTTAGCTGCGCAACAGACATGCCATCGCAGTGATGGCACGGCTTCCCGCGAGCACTCCATTAACATGCTGAACCCCCAGAAATGCAGCACAGTGCTTGTGCCCTTCATCCGTGAACAGGGAACCACCGCATCCAGAAACGAACAGTCGGAGCGACATCTTTAAAAAGATGTGCTACACGACCGTGTTGCTCTTTTAGGGGAATTTGCTTTATACTCACCGCCCTTGAAGTACTGGTCCAGTGAAACGCCCTGGGACGGGAGAAGCCCATTCTCTCAGTAGACGACAGCTTTCTCTCACTCTCCCTCAAACGAAGTCAGAGGATGACAGCAAAAACGTCTCTTTCAGTCTGCACATGAGGCTTCTGAAGCGAAATAAGATTTTGTTGTGATGCACGGCTGGCATTCTTATACACAAATTGATTGTGATTACTGCCAGTTGTGTGCGCTGACACCGCCAACTCATTGGCATTTCATTGGCCCGTTTTATTACTCTTCAGAGTGAGTGGTTTCTGACGAAATCCCCATAGTGGAAGTTTCCACATAGCATTGTAGTTGTCCTCCCGCTGAGGAACAATTTTGTTTAAATGCACCAAACATTATTGGCTATATTCACTTTTCAAAAGGGGTGCACTCATTTATGCTGAGCATTGTTATCTGCAATTTTAACAATTTAGCAAATAGTTAGCCCTACCCATTTTCCATTATCATCTATCAATTTGTACATGCTTTCTTTGTAAATTATCAGTTTTACATTTTACATTTACACTGCATTAATTATTTATATGTTTCTGTCATCTACTACTACTACTACTACTACTACTACGGTTTCAAATATTTAAAATTTTTTCCTATCTTTTCCTCCAGACCTTGCCCCTTCTCCAGCAGATCCTATTTATACCTCTGTCTCTCCATCCTCTACAGTCAGCATTCCCTGTTCTTTGTCTTCTGCAATTCCCTGGTCAGTCTTAAATAAAACTGCCCTTCAGGGTGGCAGCTGGAGCTTCACTCCTCTCAGGGAACCTCAGTCGCCTTCATCTCTCCTCACCCTTAATGTTGGTTCGGTGGTCCAATGGGATGTCGCAGACGGCGCAATCCTCGCTGTTGACAAAAGAGACATAACCAACCACAACCTGTCCATTCAGAACCTGCCTGTATTAGAAACAATCAGAGGGGTTTACAAATGCAGTCTGAAATTCAGCACCATTACCATCAGCCGTGAAGTCAAGGTGGAGGTTCTGAAGGGTAAGTGAAATGTCAAGTCACTGCTGTAACTAATAGACAACTAACTGATCTGCTTTGTTTATAGACAGTAATTCTATCATCCTTCACAGCAAATATTTTGTAAAACAAAACATTGCTGTTTGTTACATTGCTCACCATACTTCACCTTTATGAAAATTAACCTTGGTTTTATTAAAAATGTGATTTTGTACAGTAGTTTAAACATGGTAATCACAAATTAACTATGTTTTGCTGGACTAAACATGGTTTTTAAAGTCAAACTGTGGTTATACAAATGGTAATCAATACATCTACAGGGTTTCAACACATGTACTAAAATAAAGCCACGTTAGGTTTTTGTACCTTTGCATCCCAACCAAGGTGGTGCACTCATATTCTAAAGTCAGGCTGATTAGAAATATGTCACCAGGTCTACATTTTTGAGAACCAGGAAATATGTACCCTGGACTACTTTTTCTTGCAGTTGTTGTTTTACAAATCCATTAGAGGACGCCATGTAAATTTTTGACACTCAAATACGTTACTGGGACACGTTTTCTCAGTTAAAAGAAACATGCTGTTTCTTGTAAAATCCACCAGTGGCCAATGTGTAAATTTCAGCATATCTTAACGTCCTTTTTGCACACATCCGTGAGAGAGGCCAGCCAGTTTGGCATTGTGCCTAATATGTCAGCTTGATATCGACTGAACCACCTGCTCCCTTCCTTAAAGCCAACCGAAAGTGTTTTCAAAAGCAAACTAGAAGAGAAAAAACACTTGCTTTTACAATTGTGGCATACTATGAAAGTATCCAAAAAAAGTAACCCACAACTTCATATTTGTCCCTGCAACTGCATTTCCCAAAGAAATCAATACTGTGGAAAAAAACATGAACCTAGCAACCCTGCAAACAAGACACACAGACACAGATAACTGCCAATTGAAATGACTTGCCTGAAAGGGATACTTATATTCAAGAAGCTTATCTCATTCATCATTGAGCCACCTAATTTATCTAAACTCTCTGAATTCTTTCCCCTGTTAGTTTCCCTTTCTGGAGGTCTTAAAGTATTTGAAGGCAAAGGGGTGAATGTGACATGCTCATTAGGACATATGAACACCACTGGCCTCCAGGTGAAATGGAAATGCAACTCAAACTGTCCTCTCAATCACAAGTCTCCGCCTCATCTGTCAGTTCTGTCCTTTTCTAATGTCAGGATGCAGGACAAAGGTCCGGTCAAATGTGAACTCTGGAAAAATGGCCAAAAGCTGACATCTGCTGAGATATATTTAAGAGTTGGTAAGAGAAACTGAAAGAAGGAGAGAGATAGCATTAGCCATGACATTTACTGTGCAGTTAAAATGTGTAACTCTTGAACATTGTTTGACAGAGAAAGCTCCAGTGGACATCTGGCTGTGTGTTGCCATCAGCAGTGGAGTGGTGGTCTTCATCTTGCTTGTTGTAATCACCATCATATGCATTCGCAGACACAAACAGGTTAATGTTTACTGTGGTATTCAGAGCGGTTTCATTCAGTTCAGTACAGTACACTAGAGCTTTTCATTTTCACGTGAATGCCTAAATGGGTTTTCCTTCATTCTTCTTGACAGATGATGATGTACAGACGACGCAAGACCAGATTCTGCTGCTGTAACAATAAGTAAGTTTGATGGTTCTAAAGGGGTGGCTATTTTTTTTTCAAAAAGTGGACATTTTTACAGTTATTTGCCTCATTTTGTATCAAATTTTAGTGAGATTTTACTATTTTTTGCTGGATTAGCTTGTCGGATGGTCATCATAACCACACTTTTTGATGTACCAAAAACATTTTCTAAAGATTAAGAATAAAGAAATCTGAAAAAAACAACAACTTATTTTTAAAATAAAAAATTATTACATCAGTTATCATTAGAACAAAAATAGGAATCTGTTACAGTTTTAAATTAAAAACTGTAGCCTATTTTCATTTATTATGCAAATAACAAACATAACATTCAACTTTCCTCAGTCAAAATTTGTCCATTTAAATAATAAATAAGACATGATAATAATAATAATAATAATAATAATAATAATAATAAAGGCAGCACGGTGGCTCAGTGGTTAGAACTATCACCTCACAGCAAGAAGGTCACTGGTTCAAGTCCCGGCTGGGTCATTTGCCATTTCTGTGTGGAGTTTGCATGTTCTCCCCATGTTCGCATGGGTTTCCTCCGAATGCTCCAGTTTCCCCCACAGTCCAAAGACATGCACTATAGGTGAATTAAATAAGTTAAATTGGCCATAGTGTGTGTGTGTGTGTGTGTGTGTGAATGAGAGTGTATAGGTGTTTCTTAGTGATGGGTTGCATTTGGAAGGGCATCTGCTGCATAAAACATATGCTTGATAAGTTGGCAGTTCATTCCGCTGTGGCGACTTCTGATTAATAAAAGGACTAAGCCGAAAAGAAGAAATATGTCCAATCCATTCGTCATCCTTATCATGTCTGCTTGTCTCTTTCTCTTTACTCAGTAAACAGCCAAAGGGATTCTACAAGACCTGAGGATCTTCTGCTTTTCAGTTTTATTACTGATTTTCTAAATCAGTAATAAAAAATCTAATCAATAATAAAGAAAATCAATAATAAAGTTAATGCACAGTTGTTCACGCAAAGTTTGCCTTGCCAGAAATGACTGTGTTCATTGGGCAGATGATGATGCTGGTATTTCTTTATTATTGTCAAATACAATAATAAAAATATACAAATACAATATTATTTTATTGTGTAAATATTTATATCATATGTCATTTGTCTGGAGAATAAATGTGTGACAAATTTCCTAGTGCATAGTATCACTAAAACATTGAATAAAATAATTTGCCATACTTTGTAATCATTAATTTTGTCTGTAGGTTTTGTTATATTTACATTGTGCCTTGTTATATAGTGCTGATATTTTTTTTTTATGTACTCCTGTTTACTTACCGTCTGCTCTTTTGCATTTGTAAATGATCTTTTTCCCTCTGATTGCTTGTATTTCTTCATTTGAGAAAAACAGCAACAGACTGATAAAATAAAATAAGCTTGAAACAAAAAAAATGATGTGATCATTCTTATGCCAAAATCTCTTCATTAGAATGATTATACAGTGCCTGTTCTTATTTAGGCCACTAATGTCTCAAGTCTTTAAATTTTATTTACGTAATAGAAGTATGAACAACTAAACAGCTTAATTGATGCCTTTTACACAAAATTCTGTTACATCCCTGATGTTACTTGTTTAGGAGTGGCAGCAACAGTGAAAAGTCTTAATGTTGGTTGGGGTGAGTGTGAGGTCAGTCCCTTAACGACAACACAACAAATTCGGTTTAAGAATTTATTAACAAATACTGGGAAGCAAAAGTAAAATAGGCTTCAGGAAGGGGGGGGGGGGGGGGGGAAAAAGGGGAAAACAAAAAAAAAAAGATAAAATTAAAAAAAAAAAAAAAAAAAAAAAAGAAAAAAAAAAAAAAGAAAAAAGGGGGGGGGGGGGGGGGGGGGGGGGGGGGTAAAACGGTCTAAACTGACAAAGTAATATCAAATTAACAGAAATGTACACTAACTGCCCAACTATACATAAACAAGAGAAAATGAGTTTTAGAAATAAAATGGCACCCACCTCCCTACGGCTTCCAAACATAAAGTTAAGCTTCACAAGCAGGGTTTCAAAATGCTTTTACATCAGATTTTAACTTCAACAAGTTAACCACAACAGCGACAATAATCTTTCACAAAACATCCAGGCAAGAGCGAGACCACACTCTGGAAGCAAGCTTCCATGTGGCTTGTAACTGGAAAGCTTTTAAGCTTGTCGGGCAACGAGCAGCAGGTGCAATTAATTAACCTGCTTTCCTCCACACCTAGCTGGGAAACAGGTAACAGAAAGAGAGAAGTGGAGAGGGAGAAAAGAAACCAAACACAACAATACATTCAAAACACCATGGAATGTAACAATGCATAACCCTACTTTGTCCCTTGGGTAATTTTGGAGGATTAAAGAGAATGGTAAAAGATATTTTTTTACTTTTGACATATCAAGTGAGAGGATCCCAGAAGTTTATATGGAAGTAATTAAAAAAGTAACAAATGTTTCCCTTGGGGGTCAACTTAACCCGCATAGGTTTATCATAAAATAATTATGAAAAAATACTACATGAAATATTATTTAGACATTCATGAGACTTTATTAGCCTCCAAGTACTATGGGTATGAGAGAGTTTTAAAACCAGTTGTGTCAAAATTTGCTTCATCTAAACTGTATGTAATGGACAGAATCATGAAATATCATGCTATATATTACCCCCCTCAAGAGTCCAGCAAAGACACCCAATGTGAGATGTTTTGAGCTGAATTAAGAGGGTAATTCACGGAATTGCAAGTTAATTTAAGTTTAATTAAACGGAACAAGCTTATTAAATTAAATGTATTGTTGGAATTAAGAAATTTTAATGAAATAAAATAGCAAATAAGCTCCAAATAAAATACATTAAATAATCTGAAAAAATATCTAAAATGAAATAAACTATCTGGACAATTTAACTTAACCCAGACAGGGACACTTTTGGTGGAGTCAGGAGGGATGAAGGTTGAATATGCATGTTTATGATGATGATGATGATAATGATAAGGACTTTATTTGTCACAACACTGTTACATGCATCAAAATTGGACCCCTCCGACCATACACAAATGTCACACATTTCAGGGAAAGGCAGGTCATTCGAGAGGTAACATAGAAAGAGGAAATAAGATACATTGGAGAAAAAAGGAGGTAAAATAAGCCTCTCCCAGACTGTCCTTAAAGCAGGGCAGTGTGAGATCAGGGGGACAAAAAGCCACAGCAACAAGCACAATAAGACAAGGCAAGAGGAGCCAGCCAGAAGAGATGGGGGAGGGAGAGGCCAAAGTAGAAAATCATATATCATATCATATATCATATCATATCATATCACACCTTTGTGCGATTTAGATTACATCGAGAATACCACAGAAGTATTTGATAAGATTTTTTGTGCTAATGGTTTGCAAACTGTCGCTAAGTTAAAGATTCTCTGTATTGTAGTTTTACTGTAGATAGTATATTTGAATAACTCTTGGTTTTCTCACCAGATGGCAGCAGAGCCTAATAAACTAATTTGCTGTTTGGGAGAAATGCTGGCACGTCCTGAGAGGAGGATCTTAACCCCCAGTACTAATTTCTTCATAGAAGCCTTCAAATTGTAAAATATTACTTTACAATCAAAGTAAAATCAGTTAAGGTGTATAGTGGACATTACAGTACATACTATACATAGTTAACCTCCACTGTAAAAAAAAAATCTCTATATTGATAAGTTTTTATTTCTTTTTTATTTAATAAATGTTTAAAAAAGTGACTTTTATTGACATTTTCATTAGCTTGAAGTGATATATTTTCTGGGTTGGTTTTGTAAATTACAGTATAATAAATTAACTGTCAGTATTTTTAAAGCTTTTTTACGTACATATTTTTATACATATTATTTTGTACACAGTATATTTTTTGCAAAGTACTAAAATGTCAATAAAAGTCATATTGTTAAACTGCAGCATTACGTTTTCAACATCAAAATCCGACAGAGCAGACATCAGCATTCCATTATGCAGTAGGGCATTTGCACACAGACTTTTCATTTCAGTCTTGAAGAGAGCAATATACAGATATCAGGTACACGTTTTAAAGCGCAGGTCAGAATGTGGAGAAATAGCTTTTTGTGTGGCTATGTTCAATGCAGATCCTCTATGTCACCTTTCCAAATGTTTGTGAATGTGGTAATGTGGTGATCTTTTCAAGATGTGGGCATTTTCTCATTTTTAAAAATCTATAGAAAAAAAATCGAAATAAAAAACTCTGATAAAATCTACTCTAATTTGATCCAGTATGTGAAGTGTTAAATGGCTCTTATTAATGTGTGTGTGTTTTTTTTTTTTTACCTTATTAGAACATTTCTGAAGTCTTTCATTGGTGGATCATTTAAGATTTAAATAACAGAAATTTTGACTATTCGTATATTTTCTCCAAATGGGTAGCTGGCTATGACCTTTGCTGTGGAAGCCACCAAAAAAAAAAGAGTAAAATTTCAAGCTTTTATGAAAAAGTTGCTTGAAACCAGCATAAGGCTATAGGAACAGCAGTGCTCAGTTTGGTGCTTTTGACAGGGTTTCAGCACCCCCAACAATCACATAGGATATGGCAAAAAAACTAGTGCTGGTATAAGTTGAAGGATATGCGCTTTGTTTTGAAGTAGACTATTGTTTTGAAGTAGACTATTGATCATACAAATGTGAGTTATTATTAATTTTGTTAGGCCGCTGTGCCAGTTAATTTTATTATTGGTCAGTAGCCTACTATATAGCGACAAAATATTCTAAAACAATAGTAGAAAAGAGCTTACGTCTTTGTGAAATTAGTTGAAATATATAATGCAGTCAACAAAGCTGCATGATATCTATTAGTTAAAATAGCTTATCAGTTGAAATAAAGTTTTCTACACTAGATGACAGCAAAGACTTAACTCCAATTCCAATGTTGAGATTTGGAGAGAAACACCAGTAAGTTATTAGTTATAGAAACCATCGAGTTATAGATTGATATCAGATATTTAAATAGTTTAATGTGAAACACTAGCGGGAGACCACAGGAATTTGGATTTGACTAATCTGAAAGGAAAAAAAAATGTATGAATGGTTCCTCATTAAATTAGTTATTTTCCTCTTTATACGTTATTTACAGTACAAATTGGGTAGATATTGAAAGAGTTCCATTTCATTTCTTTTTATTGTGTGTTCCCTCAAGATTTGCCCCTGAAGTTTTATTTTGAGGGTTGTCAATTAATGAATAAAATATGGTATTTTACAGCATGTGGTATACATAGTTCGACAATAGAATGTTTTGTTGTCAAACATAAATTGCACAGATTCTACAACATTGTATCAGAAATGCGCACATCTGCAATAGCTACGTCAAAAGATGTGTGAAATGTCAAGAAAGGACATTGCTGACCAGGTACCACAGGCACCACAGACCAGGCAACACAAAAACAATGTTTGTGGTGGCACAGTGGTTAATTCTGTCACCTCACTGCAAGAAGGTCGATGGTTTGAGTTCCAGCTAGGCCAGGTGGCGTATCTGTGTGTAGTTTGCATATTGTCCCATTTTCAGTATCGTTCTTTGTGTTCAACAAAAGAAAGAAACACAAATAGGTTTGGAGAAGTGGAGGATGAGTAAATGATGATATCACTCACTATACTTTGACTTAGTTCATGATTTATCAGGGGCAACCACAGCAGAATGAATCGCCACTTACTTCCAGTCACCACCCAGCACTGGGAAGCAGCAATACACTCTCTCATTCACACACACATTCGTTCACTACAGTCAATTTTCTTTACCCAATTCACTTATACTGCATGTCTTTGGACTGTGGGGCAAACAGGAGCAACTGGAGAAAACCCACACAAATATGGGAAGAACATGCAAACATCACACAGAAATTCCAGGTGACAGTGCTAAAAGCTGAGCCACCATGCCACCGCTATTTTGTAAACAACAACAACAACAACAACAACAACAACAACAACAACAAAACACATTTATATACCCCATGGACCATAAGCAGACTACATTGTATAAGGCACTAGGGTTAACTGCAGCAACCTTAGTAAATGCTATTGGAGCTAGAATTACTGTGACTGCCCAGTCCTCAACCATGCCCACTCCATTAAGTGAGGTACGTTAGGTCGGTGCTTAATGGCATGTATTAGCTCTGGAACTGCCACAGTTATCCAAGTAACTTGGTGTGAGAGATAAAAGGTACTAAAACTGATTTAACTTATGTAGTTACTAATGCTAACAAACGTTGTAAAAGTGTGACTGAAATGTGTTTTGTATAGTCTAACCAGGGGTAGGATAAAGCTTGATATGCCAATTTTTTGTAATATTTCTACAGTTAATACTGTGGCTACATATATTAAGATATTTTAGGGATAAACTTTACAGTATGGTTGGGTACCTATGGTACCTATGTAAATGGTATGCACCAGACCGAATCAGCATATGTGCATTATCAGAATCAGCATTCTCTGCATTATTTTGGTGCCACTGGTGCTGCGACAAGGACGTAAGAAGCATCAAGGGGTACATTAAAGGCATACATAGGTGTGTGTTGTGTCACAATATCTCCAAATAATTTAATTCTAAACAACTTTGAGGGATACGGACACTGTTGGCGATGTTAGGCGTTTGTTCTTGTTGCTTAGAGAACGCACGCCCTTAGGCAACGAGCGCAGTACATCGCTTCCGGTGAGCAACTCCCTTCAGATTCATCAACACGCATGATTGCATTCATCAAATATGCTTAAACTAAGCATTCTAAAGTATGGCTATATTTTACAAGCAAGGATTCTGACACAGCAATGTGCAGCCGATGCTTAAAAGTTGTGTGTAAGGAGGGAAACACGTCAAACTTAATGAAACATTTGAAGGCACATGGAATCAACTTAAAGGCAGAGGAATGCACTTTCACTAAGTACGTTTACATGGACACCAATACTACAATTTTAATATGATTAAGACAATACTCTGATTAAGAGTCTACCAGGTAAACAGCGATTTTTGATTACCTTAAAGGAACACAGACACCTGCGTCACGAAATTCAATTCAATTCAATTCAAGTTTATTTATATAGCGCTTTTTACAATGTAGATTGTGTCAAAGCAGCTTAACAAGTTCAATTAAAGTCCACATTTTTGAGTTTAGTTCAGTTCAGTTTAGTTCAGTTCAGTGTGGCTTAAGTTCCACTGGTGAAAGTTCAAACACTGAAGAGCAAATCCACCGAAGCGCAGCTCCACAAATCCAAGCAGGCCAGTGGCAACAGTGGAGGAAAAAAAACTTCACCAATTGACGAAGTGAAGGGAAAAAAAAAACCTCGAGAGAAAGCGAAGGTTTTTTCTTTCCATTCGGCATGCGGTATCAAATTCCATTAAAACAACACTCTTCTACCAGTCCTTACTTTATGAACAATATGTTGCTAAATGAAAGTGAAACTGCCGAACTGCAGGTAAAGTTAAAATTAAAAATGAAACACCTGAAATTACATGAAACTCCGGAGGAAATGTATATAGCATGGTGACGCAATGACGTTAATCAATCTATGTGCTATAACATGTAAAACGGCATCATAAAAGGAACATTCAAAAAGCAACGCATGTAAACACCGTAATCATATTATTGTCTTTTTCAGATTAAGGGAAATCATTAGATTACTGATGTCCATGTAAACATAGTCACAAACCCCAACCCTAGACAAAAGTTGTTCCCTGATTTTGATGACAGCCGTTCCACAGGTTAGTAGTAAGCTAATGTAATGTTAATTGCATAATGCAAATCTTAAATTAATGCTAACAAACAAATGATCAAAAAAAATATATTAATGAAATTAAATTCAAATATATACAATATAAATTGATGTGTAATTTAAAGGGGTGGTCCACAGTGTATTTTTTAAGGTTTGGTTGTGTTTATAAGATTCAAAGCAATGTGTGCTCATGCTTCACAATGTGCTGTGATTCGCAGATCGGCTCCACGTCAAGACCCTACAAGCATGTGCTTTTGCACTGTGTAAACAATTAGTCAGAGCAGCTGTTAGCAGCATTAGCTGCCTGAATCAGACAGAAAAATGAAGAGCACACAGCTGAACCTCATGCCTGCTCTCTAAAATAACATCTGACAAGTGTCTTTCACATATTCAGAATAAGCATGTGTAAGTAATATGAAATGTTCACATATCTTTTGAGAGTTTGTTATTTGAGATGTATAAGGCACAGAAAGCGGCCACATAGAGACACACTGCAGCGATGCTGAAGATTGTGGGTGTTTACAGCGGTTTCACGGATAAATATGAATTTGTAGCTAAACTGTTAGCGGTGCCAAACAGCGTTTCCCGTTGTTTACATCCTTGTTTACGTCCTCACTACAACATACTGTTAATGCTAGAAACTGTGCATGTAGTTGATCAATTTTAACAAATAAAAATACTTACAGGTTGTGGCTCACAATCCACAGCTTTGTCAGTTGGAAGAGTTTTAACCGAATCCAGCACTGAACTGGGAAAGATTCTAGAAGCTGTCCTTTGTCAAATGCTAGCTATATCTTTATTGTAATTTATTAAATTGTCCTTTGGAAGCCCAAATACAAAAACAGAACAAGCTCTGTGGAAATAGCAGCGTTTGGACGGCATTTTAGCTTTCTCTGCTGTAACATTATAACACTATAACAGGGTTTTAACAGGGTGTGCATGATGAATGCACAAAACGAAACGGTTACTACTGAACCCTCGTTCCCCGAGGGGGAGAACGGAAATGCTATGTGAAAACTTCCACTTTGGGGATTTCGTCAGAAGCCAATCATCTGAAAGAGTAATAAAACGGGCCAATGAAATGCCAATGAATTGGCGGCGTCAGCGGGCACAGCTGGCAGCAATCACAATCAATTGTGTATAAAGATGCCACCTGTGTACAGCAAAGACACCTTTTCTAGCTGAAGAGCTGAACTACAGCTGTCAGCTAAGGCACAGCCGCTGTGGCGAAGGAACATAGCATTTCCGTTCCCCCCCTCAGGGAACGAGGGTTACGTAGTAACCGTTTCGTTCACCAGCGGGAGGGGAACTTCAATGCTATGTGGAAACTTCCACTATGGGGAAATATATGGAAAATGCCACAGCCTTGAACCTTACCACGTCACTAGTGAGAGGTTTGCCAGGCTTGGGCGTGAGCGCACCATCATCACCAGAGACGCAGCCCTCCAACGTGCCCCCTGGCCCTAACTTACCTTACTTACCTGTGAAGCACTTAAAGGCTTATTTATATTTTTCTGGGAGTCGTAAAAATACACCTAGTTGAGTTCTAGGAATTTTAAAGTACGACAGTACGTTGGGAAAGCGTGCAGTCCCGATACGGAGGACGCTGCGGAGGCCACCTGCTGCCCAATGGGGAGACCTGGTGGCAATAAGACATATGGACTAACCCTGAGAAGGGGGAGTACACATATGAAGGATGGTTAGCGGGGAGGGAAGACACAGGTCCGCCTAAAAGGAGGAACTATGCCGTGGCTGAATGAAGCATATGGGATCGCCGGTGGGGATCGCACATAGCAGGCACCTATACCCAGAACGCAGGCTGACCAAGTGGGCATGCCAACAACGTAATGGGCCAGGCACCTGACTTCTCCGCTAAGTCAGATGCTGGGGGCCTCGGAGGAACTCTGTAGGGTTCGCCAAATGGGGAACTCAACTGAACAGAGTGAAAAAAGCGCACGTATCTCTGTGTTAGAGAGAAAGGCACAGCAAGCGTGTTTCAACACCATACCAAATTTCCTCATTCACTGGCTTTATCAAGCACACATGAGGAAATTCAGCTCCACTCAAAGATATAGACTCTTACGAATGTATTCAGTGTCACCCAGCCCGCAGCTCTACAGATGTCTGTTAGAGAGGTGCCGCTTACGCCCAAGAGGAGGTGATACTCAGTCGACTGCGCCCTCACTCACGGGGGACGCGGCTCACCCTGCACCGAAGCGAGGGAGATGGCATCCACTATCCAGTGGGCCAACTTCAGAATGGATACGGCACTTCCCGCCTGCCGATCATAACAGAAAAAGGAGCTGCTTAGAGTCGTAAGCTCTAATGCGGTCACATCGTGCAGAGTGCAACCGGAACACAGGAAGAAAATGGGCTGGGTCTGCCTCCTCTGTGGGCAGCGCTTGCAGGTTCACTACGTAGTCTAAAAGAAGCATTGTAGGAACCTCGGGCACCTAGGTGGGCCGGGGTCTCAGGAAAACGTGAGAGTGGACCGGCCCGAATGCTGGCACACTTCGCTGACCGAAAATGCCTCCAGATACCCGACCCTCTTGACTGATGCCAAGGCGACAAGCAGAGGTGTCTACCTGGACAGAAATCTTAAAGATACTGAGTCGAGTGGATCGAGCAGAGCTCTCCTTAGAGAAATCTCCAAGTGGGTATGAGAGGGGGACAGAATTGAATCAATTATCCAGTGTCTCGTGCCTCTGGGAACTGGTGATGAGGCAATGCTTTCCCAGCGCGCCGTCATCCCCGCGTCCTTAGAGCGGGGTATAATCGTAACGCCAACCCCTCAGAGCGGAGGGGATAGCCTTAGCTCCAGCCAGCTGAAGGAGGATAGCATCACACTGATCTGGCATTTTCGGGGTCCTTCTCGGAGAGAAGTACACCACACAGCGAATAGACTCCACTTCAGGACGTGACACCTGCGCCAGCCATAGCAAGCAAAAAGGAAGCAGCCTGGCCCGCAGCAGTGTAGGCTCTGGCCCCGAGGGACGCAGATAACCTACATGCTTTGGACAGGAGCCAAGGCAAATCACGCCAGGAAGGGGCACCAAGCGGGCAACATTGACCGCGCTAGCACGCTCGACCTGGGGATTCGCCTTGTACCCCCTGGCTGCTCTGTTATCGAGGTAGGTGAGGGCGGAGCGCACGCAGACCGGGCAGAAAAAGGTGCCCTCAGCGCTGCGTGAACTTACTCTGCACCTCCGAATGACAGCCTACCCTCCGATGCAGCGATGGACATCTGGTCCTCTGTGTCATCTAGTGAGAGGGCGATCATCCCGGAGGATGAAGCGCTTCTCTCACTCGAAGCTTGGATGGAGCGCGCTGAGGAATGGGGGGTCCGCAAGCCCGAGGGCAGTGTATTGATCCCCACTGTAACCCTCAGATCTGCCTGAGTGCCAACCGCTACTTGCGGGGGACAACAGGGGTGGTTCGCCCCTTTTGCAAGAGCGAGCCGCGTTCTTAGCTGCACAACAGACATGCCATCGGAGTGATGGCATGCGCTGCCTGCGAGCATCGCATTAACATGCTGAACCCCCAGACATGCAACATAATACTCTTGCCCATCATCAGTGGAAAGGGAACCACCGCATCCAGAAACACACGGTCGGAACAACCATGTCGAACGACCATTCATTGGCATTTCATTGGCCCATTTTATTACTCTTTCAGATGATTGGCTTCTGACGAAATCCCCATAGTGGAAGTTTCCACATAGAATTGAAGTTCCCCTCCCTCTGGGGAACCGGAAGTCCTTGTGATCTCACTAGCCCGGATGTATTTTTTTGTAGTCCCCAAATTTTGTTTACTGTACGCTTTGCTAAGCTAACTCTGTAAAAGCCAATGTCTCCCTTTGCATTGAACTTTGAGCAAATTACATTCAGAGATATTGTTTATGTTCACACAGCTACATTACACATGAACTAAAGTTAAAATGTTCAATTTCTAATATTGTTCAATTAAAATGATTAAAATAATGTTTTTGTCAAATAAAATATTTTTCTAGAGTCATCCACCATAATTTTGTAGCTCAAAAGTATCGGGTTAGACACCGTTTTGGCACCTGTACTATTTTAAAAGTATCGATTTAGCACCGGTAACGAAATAACCCCAAACGAAACCCAACCCTATTTTACAGTGTGAGTAAATCACTGATTGAATAATGTCAATTGTTAAACTATTAGAATAAGTTTAGTGCAGATATATTTTAGTTTATGTTATTTTGAAACAGTCGCTGGGTGGGTCAGTTGGCATTTCTCTGTGAAGTTTGCACGTTATCCTTGAGTTCACGTGGGTTTTCTCTGGGTGCTCCGCTTTCCCCACAGTTCAAATACATCAAGTATAGGTGAACTGAATAAACTAAATTGGCCGTAGTGTGTGTGTGAGAATGAGATTTGGCCATAGCGTGAGCTTCAAACACCACTATTTCCATGTTCTCATGCAAATTAAGTGTGAAACATCTGCAAAAAAACAAGCCAATCATAACACAATACAGATTGTTGTGTTTCTCATAAAATTGATATAGCATGTTTTTGATTTTAATTTTTTTTATTTAAGCATATATATATATATATATATTCATTTTCATTTCGGCTTAGTCCCTTTATTAATCTGGGGTCGCCACAGCGGAATGAACCGCCAACTTATCCAGCATATGTTTTACGCAGCGGATGCCCTTCCAGCTGCAAC
>CAIGQW010053747.1:5036713-5056070 GCA_903798125.1 Danio choprae
CTATCTATCTATCTATCTATCTATCTATCTATCTATCTATCTATCTAGATAGATAGATAGATATACATATATACAGTATATACATAGATATGTATATACTGTATATTTGTAGACTCCCTCAAGTGATTCAATAGCTCCAAATTATTCACTCAAGGTAACGTGGAATCTATTTTAAATAAAATAAAATAGGGGTTATTTATATTGTTTCCTATATTCTTAATTTACCAGACTCTGGAAATATTTACATGTCAGTCTCTGACACACACATAAAGCAACTTGGCTCGCCAGTGACACTTTCCAGAAACGTCAACACTTTTACTGGCATATGATCGTCAACCACTAAGCTGAAATTATGTTGCTATGACTGCAATGTAATTTTTGGCATACTGGCAATACTATCACAGCTGAACTTAGTATTTTATCTACATTAAAAATAGCAACATTTAACGGGTTTAATTTAATTTAATTTAATTTAATTTAATTTAGATTTAATTAAGAGAATTGCTCATTACCAAATTTAGCTTGAGAACTAGGTCAGATTTTCTCTTAAATCTAGTGATTTTGTTGTGTAATAAACATTGTATGAATCTTGCAATGCTGTGCCATCCATACTTCATTTCCATTTAATCAGTAGACTGTTGATGATATAAATGGCCAAAATGAAATCCAATAGGAATGTTGCTGTAAATTTTTTATGTGACAAGTAGCATATGTCTGTGTACAGCAGGCCTAAATACCACATCTGGGTACCACCCTTTTAAAGAGATAGTTCACCCAATAGTTTGTAGGCATTTACTGTCTTTCATTCTATCCGTGTATGACGTTTTGAAGTTCTATGATGTTTAGGTTTTTTGTCTAGAAAAGTAACTCTTACAAGCAACTTTTGCTGGATTTATCCACAGTTTTAGAAGAAACAGTGTGACCACCAATGTGTGACTAAGAAAATGAAAGTAAAATACAAAAATAGAATGAGGATATGTTATAAATTGCTTAGTCTTTTTTGATATATTGTTCACAATATGAAAAAAATGATTCATTTATTTACTGTGGCACCAATCATACAGAGCTTAATTCAATATCTGCTCTATTAACCCATTTCCTTAAGTAATATCATACAGCTCAGTCAAAAGGAACAAAAATCCAATATTGTACATCCCTAATATATTTAACAAGGTCTGAATAAAAGTAAAAATGTGAAGTCCTTTATATTTCAGAATTATTTAAGCTTATTATTATACCAATTTCTGTTCATTTTCTGAAAGAACTACCTATTAAAATAACTATATCATGAAATTTACTGTTACCCATTACTCATTCTGTGAAATAGTTGGTCATACAACCCACCTCTAGAGAAGCCACGAAAACAGATGCAATAATGAGTGTTTAGTTTCAATAAGCAGTAAATGATTGGGCCGTCAGATTTATTCCTTGTGACTGAATTTAAATTGAAATTAAATTTTAAATGTACACTATCAGGACATTAGTTTTTTGACCTTACGTGTAACTAGAACAGATGGTGCTGAGGAAATGCTTCTTTGTGGTTGTGCGTCTACGATAATGGCAAAATGTGATTACAAATTTTACAAGATTTTTTTTTTACTAATTCTCAAAACTACCTGTTTAATCTCCAGATCATTGTGCCGCTTGTGCACAACAAAACAGCAGTTTCTCATTCATTTGAACATGTTGCAAATGCTTTGGTATATACATGCAAATGATTATGTGCAATTCTCTGATGTTTCCTACATTATCAATTGCTTATGTCACATTGACAAAAATGTATAATTTTGGTCTCTGTTGAATAGTGTCAACCCTCACAACATTTAATCTTTTTTTCCCAGCATGAGTCTTTACATGCAAAATGGCTGAACAAGTTATCATAATATTTTGTCATAATGCATTTTTCTATACATTTGCATTAGACTTTTTTCTAAATCTGCTGGTAAATTTCTCCCAGCTGAATCTTGACCTTTTCTAATGAAGATGCATCTTAAAGGAGATTGTCCTATGTTCACATTTCTACTTTTGTTTTGTTTTTCTTTGTGCTTTCTTTATGCAGTGCATAAAGCCTCTTTTCCTTTCTGTATCACAATGACATGATCTGGCAACTAATTACAGAACAACAAAACAAATAAGAAAAGAATTTGCCATAGTTTACATCAGAACATCCCTCCAGAGTACACTGTTATATTGACAAAATATTTGACTGTCTTATCCGTACACAATGACACAAGGACTTGCCATTCTGATTTCACTGACATGTTCATTGACAGAAATGTAGTTTTGAGAGATTAACTAAGGCAAGAAACTGGGTTTTGCAGGTAATCCATTGTGTTTTGCTATTTGTACATGATGTTTTGAGAAATGCACTTACTGTTTTGCAAATTTCAATTCTCTTAAATTTCAATTCTCTCTTAAAGAAATGTACCGAAGCGACTGAGAAAAACTGTAATAATAACCACGTGCTCCGTTTTCCCCCAAGTCAAAAGACATACACTATAAGTGAATTGGGTGAACAAAATTGGCTGTAATGTGTGAATGAGTGTATAGGTGTTTCCCAGTACTAGGTTGCGGCTGTAAGGGCATCAGCTGCATAAAACATATGCCGGGGTTTAAGGGTGGGTTAAGGTGTAAGAGATGGGAAAACATTGTATTTCTAAAATCTATTTACAGAAATTTGTAGATAATTTTTTTAAATACAAATACAATGTAGGGGCGACACGGTGACTCAGTGGTTAGCACTGTCGCCTCACAGCCAGAAGGTTAAGATGCCTACATATGTTCAGAGACACTAACAAGAGAATGAGGAACTGATCAAAAAGAAAAAGCGCTCCACCAGACATTTGCATTAGCTGAATGAAAGAAAAGAAGCCAGCACTAAGAGAGAGGGGGAAGCTGTGGCCCTGGGCACCACAGAAAAGACTGCAGCACCAATCTATGAGCCAGTTGTGTCGGGTTGCGAGGTTGGATAGTCTGACAGTCCACCTCAAAGCAGCTTCTATAGTCCAAATGAAGTTCAACCATTACAGTGAGTAAATTAGGAACAAAAGTGTAACTACTCATTCTTGTATCAAATCAGACTCCTGACAAGTGATAGAAAGAAATTATTATCATGCAAATTGTAAGTAAGAAAAAGTCTTATATGAAATTTTAAGATGAATCCTTAAATATTGAAATGATATTTAAACTATTTGGGTTTAATTTCATAGGTTTAATTATAAAGGTCCTTGAACATAGAAGGATGAGTTACGATGCTTGGCGGTGACTAAAGAAAAAGAGACAGCTTTTGATAAGGCAAGAAATAATTTGGATAATAAATGTGAATGGAATTAAGTAAGTAAAAAATCAAGTAAAAGAAATTGTTTAGCATATTCTTATTGTGAATGGCCTAAATCAAGATTTGATCATGAAAAACAGAAAGAGCTAAATCTAGAAAAATTATTTATATTTAAAGAAAAGATTATAACAAAAAATTAAATGAATTCACAGTACATGATAGGTGGAAAAGTAACAGTTCTAAATGCACTAAAAGAAAAATTGAAAGAGAAAAGTGTTTAAGAAACAGATTTTATGTAAAGAAGTAAAAGTATTAAGGAGTAATAATGAAAAAGTCAAAACAGAGCAGAAAGGAACCTACAAAACATACAGTAAGTTTTTAGTCAGCTTATAAAAACTGCCTTAAAATTGTATGTACAACTGGTTTGATAGGAAAGCCTTAGGAAATAAATATTAGCCAAAAGAAAATAACACAAATTAATGCAACAGAGGAATTCAAAAATAGTTTAATACATGTAAGAGTAATTAAAGAAAGAAGTGTTAAATTCCAACTAAAGCCTGCACAGTGAGGGCTAAAATTAAACCAGATGCAGTTCTGCTCAGAAAATGAGAGGCTGAACTATTAAAACTCATAGAGAAGTTTTAATAGTTAAGAAACAGGCATCTAACATCGCATGAAGTGCTATTGGGTCGACCCTTGCAAGAGATGCCTTTGCAAAGTGATATCTGTGCAGGAAACCAGAAAGGAGCTATGTGAGAGAGCAGAGATGCAAAGTCCAATTGTTCCAGGTGATCGAGAATATCAGAGGATGCTCTGGAGAAAGGGGAGTAAGCTCAGGAGGAAAGGACCATATCTGGATGTGAGGACAAATCCAACAGCTGCCAAAGAGGATGCCATCGACTGAGTACCATCTAAACCAATGCACAAGGGAGCTAAAGGAAACAACTCCAGCAAGGGACAGCTGACCGAAAACAGAGGAGCCATAAAGTCCCAAAGCTTTTAACAATGAAGTACAAAGTGTGCAATTTCTGATAATATGCCTATGTACTACATACAGAAGTGCCACAAGGATGATGAATGCACAACTGCAGATTCCAGATTTCAGACTCTCAACCACACATCTCCATCAACATCTTTTCAAAGTCTAATGAAGATGCTGATAGCTCAGAAGAAGAGAAACAAGGATGAGCAAAGATCAGGATCAACATTTCATGCTTAGTTCTTTTGCATATTGTTTTCATGATTACCTTATATAATATCACTTTAATCACTTTAAACTTTATTGTCTTAGATGCGTTAAAAAGAAAAACAGAGTATAGCCTTTTAATATTTTCTAATCAAAAGAGAAAGTAGAAAGTTTGGCTGGACATCTGCCAAAGTACGGTGGCATAATCTTGTCAATTGATAACTACTATGTGGCTCTTATCAGTCACTGGATTATGAAACTGCACTATGGGATAAAATACAATAATATTAAGACTTAAAGTCTTAAGAGGAGGGAATATGATGAAGATTTTCAAAAAGTACGAAGTAAACATAATCCAGGCATGAGCCAGGCTAAAACTGGGTATGTGTAAGATGAGTAAAACTGCTCAGGAGCAACTATGAGATTATGTAGAATAACTGAATATGTAAAGCACTGATTATATATGTTAAATACTCATATAAAGCTATATGTGTAAGAGGTAACATATTATTAAGTTAATGTACAATCATGAAAATGTATGTAAACACTTGCATCTATAAAGTGACATCTCTGGTGTGAAAAAAGTTGCTTACGTAGACCTTAGCTAGCGGGCTGAGAGCCAAGAATAACATAACCACTAAACATATACCTTTCAGTATTTGACCTTTCAGTAAAGACTTCCTAAGATGGTCACAGAAGCACAGAGGTGTGTCACAAAAATCTGTATAAAAGCAGCACCTTGAACACATACGATTCAGATTGTCTAGGGGAGATTTCAGGTTGCCCTGAAGGGCTGTTTTCAGACATCTCGGCTTTATTATGTTGAATAAAGTCTATTTTCTGGTATCCAAAACTTCTAGTGTCTAATTGATGAGAAAGTCGGCAACTATGACAAAGGTTGCTGGTTCGAGTCCCAGCTGTGCCAGTTGGCGTTTCTTTGTGGAGTTTGCATGTTCTCCCCTTGTTCATGTGGGTTTCCTCCAGGTGCTTCGGTTTCCCCTAAATTAGGCGTGGGCTCCCCTGAAAACATGATTTGTGAAATTTTGGGGGGTCTCAAAAAATGTGTTAATGTGAAAAAATGTGTTATTTTGACCTGGATTTTCAGTACTGTTTAATGTGATCATGGCTCATTATGTGTAAAAGTGCAAAAATATCATTTATTCATGCATGACGGCGATTTACACCTCACTTTTAAAAAAAGATAACTACACGTGATATTCTTGTCATGAGCATCAAGGTGTGGGGGTGCTGAGGAGCAAAGTCCACTCATGTCAAAGACTGACAGCCAGATGCTTTCATATGGATGTTGAGACACTGCTTATTCATTTTCCAAAACAAATTATGTGATGCTGTGTTTCGCTTTATTTGCTTCATACAGTAGGCTAATACAATGTTCTTTTTTTTTTAAACACAATGACATTGCTGTAAACATGTAGGACAGTTAAGCTGAAAGCAGGGTAAACTTGACAAAACGGAACCCCTTTCAATGGTGTTTCTCTTATTTTCGAATTCGCGATTATGTTTTACCAGAGTGAAAAGAGAGATCCCATGACATTCTATAGGCCTATGTAAAATAAAAAAGCATATGCTGTCCTTGGTGCCATCATCTTGAACTTATATAGCGAATAGAAAATGATAGGCTACATGATGAAGTTATTTGTTTTTTTGGTAACTGAAACATATTCATGTTTGTTGATTTTATATAAATGAACGTATTCCTCTCACAGAAGCCCTGCAGGTAAAATTAGACAATGATCTTCTGTTGTTTAGGCTGCTGTTGTTTGTGCATGTAAAAATAAATCCCTTAAAAGTTATTTTCAAGGGCCAAAGACAGTTATTGATGGGAAAACAAGTGATTTTTAGCGAGAAAGTAAACCGAAACTATCATGGTGTTTTGTTCAATTAGCTTACTTTGTAATATTAGTTACAAGTATATAAATATTTGTTTTATATTTCTAGATTTTTTTGTTTATACATTGCTGGGCTCCCCCAAAGACCATGGTATAGTTTGAACACTGGTTAATATAAACTCCAATCTATATCAAGCTCATTTTTACATATAAGCAAAGAATAAAACAACTTGTCATTAGGCTAAAATCTTTGATAAGAGGGTTTCTCTCCTTTTCATTTTCTTCCCTTTCTTTGTTCGAATATGTCTCTAAGTAATGTTTAAACCACATATCCTTATCCCCATTGCTTATTTCATACATTTTCAACCCATCATACTACAAGGGCTACTGTACTTTACGTTTGGGTTGAATAAGTGGCCCAAAGCAGGCTAAATGAGCAGAGTGTAATCATCAGAAATGCATTCAGAAATTCATTCCGTCAAACAAGATGGTAGCTAGTCCAGACGCAGCAGCTTCTCGCGACCCACAAAATGGTGCTTTTATGTTTTTTTATGTCGTCAGTTTGTAGCACTGTTGTCCTGCGAGACACGACATTTAGTTCCTCTGTATGTCCACACATGTAGCGGAATGACAATAAAGCTCGACTTGACTTGACTTGGCTTGATTCTCCACTCTGAAATATTACTGCTGCACTGCTGCGCTCTCACTGCTTTTCTCCTGTAAGAACATGTTTTTTGTCTGAACTTAGGAATTCACAAAACAATAAACCTTCTAATCTAAGAAGATCTGCAAGAAAACCAGTTGTTCAACTGTCCCTAACACCCATCCTGAGTCTCTGCCCTCTCCCTCACCAACTCTACTTAAGCTCCATTAAGTGACAGTCAATGCAGAATATCAATGTTCTTTCAAATTGTATATCTTGTAGATCTATACCTTTTTCCTTTTCATGTTGGATATCATTTGATATGTCTCAGTGTGATTTCTGTTCTATTCTGTTGATCTGAATTTTGGCCTTACAATGATCTTTGTCAGATGCTATTCTTTTACTCAAGAATTATGGTATTTACAGATAAGGTTCTGTGAAGTTTTTATAATTGTGAAGTTATGGTTGGCTGATCTAACTTGGCTATTTAAGGGAAAGGTTCAAAAATGTCTCTGCCTCAACACTTTCAGAGTGCAGCGTACTTCAGTTATCCATCTCTAACTCTTAGATTGTTTTTTATCTTTGAGTAATTGATGTTGTTCATTTATTATTTCTGGCTTTTTATTGTTTAATTAAGTCATTTGAATCTTACATTTCTGAATGCCTATAATGAGAAGGGTGGTTTGGGAATTGAATATGGCATCTGGTGGGAATCCGTTTTTTTATGGAAAAAAATTGGATCCCACTTAGGTAGCTTCTAATGGAGCTGGCTTGTATGTTTTTAGATACGTGTGGGTGAGATATGAATGAGGTCATGGTGAGCAGGGAAAAGTCGGGGAAAAGTGTTCTTTATAGGGTGTGAAAGTGTTTAAATGCATTCCATGTTGTGAGACTGGAGGGTTCTAGGGGCTACTGCTTGTAAGATGAGGGATATAGAAATTTGGCTTATGTAGGGGGTGGTTTATGGCAATATAATTTCTGAATAAGGAGGGACAGGTGTTGGATGAGGATCCGCTTCTGGAGCCAATAGCCAAACTCTGAAATGAGAAACAAGAGAGTCAGCATTTTGATGTTTTACAACATGATACATGTACAGCAGACATGTGGTGAGCTTGGGAATATGGGGCGTGGCTTGGCTGGTGGTCCTGGAAGTTCCTCTTGAAGGCATAGTAGGCAAAGTGGTGGTAGAGTAGAGTTTTAACCCCTTAGTGATCTTGCAAATTGCTTAAAATGCAAATGTATCTGCCGCCGAGTTGATAGATGAAACGTTATTCAATTTGTCAGAAACGTCCTCCTCCGATTCATCACAGTCAAGTGGGAAGTTTCTTTTCTTTGCCATTTTCACCTCCAACCGACTTGCAATTGTAAACTTGCTCGTGATGCTCTTTGTGTATGGACGGATTTGGTCACTATGGCATTTTATGATTGGACTTGAAGTGTTAAAAGTTTTTTTCACTAGCTGCATATAAATATTTTCAGAAGTTTAATGACTATCAGAAGTGGCAGATTTTTTTTGACATTTTTTTTTTTTTTAAGTCATTCACAAAGTCATCTGCAACTGATTCATAAACTGTCAAGAGAGAGGGAGGAACCGTCCTTTGAGCTGCTAGGATGGAGACACTTTTCCTTTCAGCTATTTGTTCGATGAAATGTCAATCAAAAGGTCAAAATGTCGGCAGCCATTTTTGTGATGAAATGTTTACGTCTGAAGAAGCTGCTTTACTCAATGAGCTCCAGCCACTAGTTTTGATAGCAGTGCATTCTGTGGATCTTTATCGGCATATAAATATGTTGTGGACTGATTTTTTGCCTGGACCCTTTGCAGTCGAATTACTCCATGCTGTAAACTGTTTAGTCTAGGTTGGAGAGTCGTTATTTTTTTGTGAGGTTTCCCCTGAAGAATGCAATGTACCACCGGACGAACGGAAAGGGGTGAGAGATCAGCAGCATCGGCTTCATAGTGTTGTAGCTATTTTCTTTAAGGAGGCTCTCTCCATGGTAAAGAAGACAAAGTCTTACCCAAGATGTCTTTTAAAGTTTTATTCTTTGCAAAGAAGGTCAGACACTCAAAGAAGAGTGTGTTCCCTTTTTATCTAGTTTCTTCCCTCTAAAGCCCACAAGGCCATAGGTGACATAGCAAATGAATCACGTCACAGTTATCTTAACACTCATGATTCTCTTTTAGTTGTCTATTTTTCTATCCCATATCCCACACGGCTGTACAGGTCATAGGTCACCATACATGGAATACAACCTTGTCTTATGATAAAAAGGTGCCAAAGTGGTCACGCATAGCTTAACTGTGTAATGTAGACGTAGAAAAAGGAAAGAAGAACAGATTAGAAAATGCATATAAAGGTATAAAAATGAATTTCCATAACAACGCTAACAGGTAACTCTGTATGAGTGCTGTTTCAGTGCTATGGAATGTTCTAAAGCCAGATTGGAACTCGCAAATATTGTTTCTCTCTAAGAATGAACATAACTGACTAGATACAATATTTTCTTTGATTGAATAGTTAGGTTTCAAATAGGCCTATCATTTTATTAATTCTTTCTGATCTTTTTTTTTCTTTTTTTTTTTTAAAGAGGCTTAATGGCAGCCAACTTAGCGGTTTTAGGCACATATCCTAAAAGTAATGATGAATTTCTAATGTTATAAACAGCTTCTGCAATAACTGATTCATTAGTTTGCTTGGTATAGGATCAACTATGGATGTTGTTGATTTGGAAGAGTTTCCAAGAACTTAACCTTTAGCTGTAGCCAAAAGTACTTGAGATTAGATTTCAGCAAATTCTTTACAACAATGTTACCTCTTAAAATGAAAATTCATTCTGATGGAGAGCTAGTGTCTGGCATCCAGATATACTTTTTTTGCCACAATACTTTGAGTAGGAAAGTTGTGTTTCCTAAAGTGTTTCCAGAAAAGGTACTTGGGCAGTGCTTGGTGTGACATCTGAAGCTGAGACTGTATTTAGTGTAGCCAAAATGCGTCTAAACAGCAAACACTGCATTACTGCATTTGATACAAGCTCCTTCTGTTGCTCAGTTGACTCTCTGTTTGAGCTCTCCGCCAGCACCACTAGGAGATCTATGAGGAGTCATGTGGCTATGCATATGGTAAAATATTTTAAAGGGAAAGGATAAAAAAAAAAAAAACATCAGTTAAAGGTTCTAAATTCAGCTTTTGGTTAATTTTTGATTAATCGTCAAGCTCTATTCTCAATATATATTTCAAACTGATAAAACTGGAATCAGATTATACATGGAGCTAAAATAAAATTATAATTCCACTAAAGTCCATACATTCTTTTTTTGTGTGCAGATGCCTATTCTTGGAGATTAAGTACTGTAAATTATTTTGTATAGGCAACATTAAAGAATTAATATTTTACTTTTTTTAATACATTTTTTGACCTTTTTATTGAGCTGTCATGCTTTATTTTATAATACGTTGATCACAGTTGAGTACGTAATGATTTAGGTCTATTTAGGTTGGGTAGAGATTTTAGGACACGGAAAGACCTGTAGTTTACTGTTCACTGCAAACAACTTCTCAGAACTCAGATTGCTTTTTAAAAAATGGCTCATAAAAATGCACAGAAGCAAAAAAAAAAAGAATTTATTAATGATAGATGGCCTGATCATGCTTCTGCCTCAACAGTTCTTCTAAAATGTTTAGCTGAATGCTGATTTGTGGAAAACACAGGTTAAGTGGAGCAGTAATACTGCTGTAATGAGGTCACAGATGTGTATCTGTATCTTAGATTACATGACTGTGTTCTCGTGCTATTATTAAGAGCTCACAACATTTGCAGAAATGGTTGAAATTATGCTCAATACCTGCAAACCTGCAAGTGAAGCTTCACAAACAGCTGGTCTCTCATCTGTAATCAGCAATAATCCAATCACATTGATCCAAGCCTGCAATAAACAGACCAATTTCGCTCTACTGCCTTATCTTCATTTTGGAAGACTCCCCCCTTCCACCCCATCTCCTCTTTTTACCAGGGGGAGCTGTCGAGACCTACCTGCTCTCGGAGACCCTTATATGCTTATTGACCAGGTGGGAGACCTGGGGTCAATTATCTCAAAGCTCATGGTTCTCTTCGGGGAATGTGGGTTACGTTTGTAACCAGAACGTTTTCCAAATGTTCAATCTGAGCGCATTCACTGTGTTATCATTGTTTGTCATAATGAGTTGTTTTTCCCGGTTCAGATATGACAGATTTCATTGGTCCACTTTTGCTTGGATATCTCTGTTTGCTACTGAAATGTAGGTTAAAGGTTTTAATATCAATTTAAATTGTGGCTGTACTTAGTATCTGAGCTATGATTTTAGCATAATAAAATACTTTGCTTAATTTGTAAATAAGTAAAATAAAAAGTACAGATTTAAAAAGTTCCTCAAAGTATGGAAAAAGCTACACTCAATCACTGCAAGGGAAGTCCTTTATTTGCACCCCTTATCCTTTGTTCTGGAGGTTAGTCCAAAACACTCAATTATCAAGTGACGAAACAAATGAGTGATTCATTTATTTGTGTTCAAGAGATTCATTCTAAAAGCTGATTTATGAGTGGGCAACTGAATCCTTTAACAAGTTGACTATAGCACAAGTTGAGTTTACAGTTTTTAACAAAAGGGACAGTGCTTTTGCCCTGCTTTGTCCAGTGAGATGTTTTTAGTTGTGGCTGGCAAAAATAAAAAGTAAAATCAAAAATAAACAAATGTTAGTGCCTGACCTCAGGTGCAGTTTCATAAATGTTTGACATATGCTAGTCACTATTTGTATAGGCAACATTAAAGAATTAATATTTTACTTTTTTTATAATTTCTTTTTACATTATTGAGCTGTCATGCTTAATTTTATAATACGTTGATCACAGTTGAGTACGTAATGATTTAGGCCTATTTGGGTTGGGTAGAGATTTTAGGACACGGGAAGACCTGTAGTTTACTGTTTACTGCAAACAACTTCTCAGAACTTCTCGCTTTTAAAAAATGGCTCATAAAAATCCACAGCAGCAGAAAAATAAGAATTTATTAATGATAGATGGCCTGATAATGCTTCCGCCCCAACAGTTCTTCTAAAATGTTTAGCTAAATGTTGATCTGCTGAAAACACAGGTCAAGTGGAGCAGTAATACTGCTGTAATGAGGTCACAGATGTGTATCTGTTGTTTTTAAAAGGCTGTTTGCATGAGTGTGGAGTGCAAGTTTTGACTCTAATGGCAATTTGGCACTTCTGTCCTGGTGTTTACCTCAAACAGAGAGAAGGCTTTTTGAAATATGTGTTACTTTGAAATACAGCACACAAGCACAACAGGTTAATGTTATGAAACATTTTTGTGTGTTGTTTTAGCAGGAGTTCAGACATTCTGAAAACATTTTTAGTTTCAGCTGTAAGCAAACTTTCTTAAATTACATGACTGTGTTCTCGTGTTATTATTAAGAGCTCACAACATTTGCAGAAATGGTTGAAATTATGCTCAATACCTGCAAAAAGTAAAATTAAAAATTGACAAGTGTTACTGCCTGACTGCAGGTACAGTTTCATAAATGTTTGTTATATGCTAGTCACTAGTGCATGTGAATTTCATTTTTAGATTTAGACTACCAGTGTGTATCTGAACTGAGCACCATCTTTAGCTAAAGCTATAAAGATTCCCATTTCCCCTTTCTTTCACTTTAAAGATTTCTCTTCTCTATTCTTTTAAACATCTTCATGTAGCTTTTCAGCTGGTCTTTAACAGTAAGGCACAACCTGACACTATAACAAAATCTCTGCACATGAGATAGAACACCAAAACCAGATAACAAAAAGCACTTGTGTATTTGTGAGCAGCAATGTGTGCAAGTGAGAAAATGATAGAACAGGACGTGGTGCAAAGGTGTGAAAAAAAACATCCCGTTGCATGAGCATCATAAGGATGAGACAAGTAAAGGGAACCAAAAGGTTTGACTTTGTAGCAATTATTTGTCACAAAATTGAGAATTGCATAGCCATACTGATGGAGGATAAACACATTTGAAATATTTGTGATATAAAAGCACGATGTTATATTATAAAAACAGGCTATAAATAACAAAGTTGGCGGGACTTTATTATTATGAGTGAAATTTAGAAAATAGACTTGTAAATGGCAGAAACTATCCAGTACTGGATAATATCAAGTACAATACAGAACTGCCATTACAGTCTCGTTGTATTTATCAACAGAATCATTTAAATTAGATCAACCGCAACCAGTGAGCAAAGGTGGTTTCAGTTTGTAATCTACATCATATTTCTGTTTCCCAGAGCATAACATTTCATTGAGAAATCAAAATGATTTAAAATAGAACTGTGAATGACAGACAACTGATCGTTATCATATTTCCTCTTTTTTGAACCCTGGTGCTCCCTGCCACTGTCTCCTCCTCCTTTCTCTCTTTTGCACATCTGCATGCTGTGACCTTTAGGTTTATTAATGACTAGCTCTCTATGTGACAATCATTTTAGCACCTCTCAACTACTGCGAGATCCCTTACGAAGGTATGTTGTCTCTTTTTCTTGTTCCTCGTCCCCATTTCCTGTGTAACTATCCTACAAACCTTTATATCAATTCATTCATAGCATTTCACTTTCTATCAATGTTCAAATGAAAGTTTAATTTTTGTATTTTTTATTTAAAGATGATCCGTAATGGTTTTATTTTGTGTTATGAAGTTTAGTGGATTTTGCGGATTCTGTTGTGCTAAGAATGTATCGAAAAAAAGCTTCCAATTGTGATCTTAAAGTTCTAAAATGTTAGATGTATTTTACCAGCACAAATAGGCTTTATATCTACTGCATGATGGTACTTGTGTTGAAGGGAAATACCAGGGTCTGACAGATATCACCTCAATAACTTTCAGGTTTCAATCACAGAGCATTATTTTAAACAACATGGTTTCCCATAATGAGTAGGGTTCATAACACTTAGAGGTGCTAGGCTCATTTTCAATGAAATGGTACCTTTACCAGGAATGTCCACTGACATACTGCTATCTCAGCAACAAAAACAAAGATCACAGCAGATTTAAAGCGCTGTCTTCTAATGAGGAGCTTAATTGCATTATGACGAATGTTCTTTGTGATGAATGTTCTTTTGTGGCCATTGTGGTTTTACATTTTCGCTTATTTGTTCAATGGAGTGATTCTGTGAATATGAATCACTCGATTTTGTGCCAAAGCTGCTGAATAGCTGCACTAATAAAATTAAAATGATTTCACTCTGGAATCAAACTGTACAATTGAAAAAGGGTTTGGATGAACACTGAAATATGCAGCAATATAATTAATCATTTTCATGTTAAAACCTGTAAAATAAAATCTACATAAAATATTGTCCAACACAAAATAAGATATTTTGATGAACGTTTGAACTGTTTTGCCTTTTCAAAAACATTGGAACCTATTGACTTTATTTTTTAAAATAAATTATATCGTTTATTTTAAACATTATATAAAGTTTATGGACCAAAAGAAGAGAAGAAAGTCATTACAGGTTTGAAACTATATAATGCTGAGAAAATAATGATATATTTACAAAAGTCACTTTAAAGCTTGGATTACTGCTGTCATGCCTCATCTAATTTTTGCCCCCTTCTGGTCATGTTTGTTAGTCCAGTAAAAAACTTTGCTTTAATTTGTCATCATTGTACTATGAGTACAATTTAGAGTAAGCGACTAAACTGAAACTTTAACAATCATTGCATTCTCAAGAAATGATTGCATTTTAAAAATGAAAATGTTAGTAAAATGGATGAAATAATGAATACTAATTCTTTTCTTTTCCCCAGAAAATGAATGTTGACACAAAAGTAACATTCAATATGATAGATTTTAGCAATTTCAGTGACTTCGCAGCAGACCTTTACAATGACAGTGACTACAATTACAACGAAAGCTTTGGCGAAGGAGCTGTGTGCACTCAAGACTCCAGCATGTACTTTGATAGCATTTTTAAGCCGATCCTTTACTCTCTGGCACTGGTCGTGGGACTGCTGGGAAACGGCTTGGTTCTGATTGTACTGTGGAAGAAGAGGGCGGGCTTGAATGTTACAGACATCTTCATCCTCCACCTGTGCCTGGCAGACATTTTGCTGCTGTTAACACTGCCCTTCTGGGCTGTAGAGGCGGTGAAGGGATGGATCTTTGGCACACCACTCTGCAAACTGACTGGAGCTCTGTTTAAGGTGAGGAAAAGAATATTTTGGGATAGGGGCAGTGTTGATTTTTGCATGAATGTATGACTGTCAGTTCTATTTGCTGTTTCATGCATACATTTTAAGCTAATGGGAGACAAATCAGTTTCATCAAATCAAATTCCAAATCAACTCAATGATTTTCATTGTATGGACAAAAGTATTTAATTTTGTGATCTGTAAAAAAACCCTGACATCTTTAAAAACAATTTCAGTAATGTTGTAAGTGTAAAGGCCCTGATATACTCACAGCAAAGTGCTTTCTTAAAGGTAAAACATTCTAAATACCTGATCAGCAATATATTGTTGACAATCGTTGAGGCACTCACACTAATGAGAGGTACTATTATATGAATATGTGAATAAGAGCTGTGACTTTCCTGCAACTAAAATTACAGCAGTAAGAAAATGGTAAATAAATAAAGCATCTGATAATAGCAATGTAGATGTTTGCATGAGTTCTACAATTCTGTAAAGTCAGATCGTTTTTATTTGAATAGCATTTTTAACAAGAAAACAAAAAACTGCATCTATATTGCTTTTAGAATAGAATTACACCTAATTAAACCTATGTTTTTACTGTAAAGAAACTCTTTGGTGTTTACTGTTTGGATATTACTGGCAAATGCCCAACCTTGAAATAAACAAGAAAAGATTTCTACTTCAAAGTAGGCAGAGCACCGGCCTGTTCATTGCTATAGAACAATGTGTTTTGTTTTTTATAATCTTGAACAAACTTTTTCAGTATAAACTACTTCAGTATTATCAGTTTATCGGGCTTTAAGAATATAAGTGCTTAGAGAATTGTTTTAAACTGTTCCTTTAAAAATATACACTAGGTTTACAATCATATCTCTCCATTTGCATCTTTCTTCATCAGATCAATTTCTACTGTGGCATTTACATGCTTTCTTGCATCAGTCTCGACCGCTACCTGTCCATCGTCCACGCAGTGCAGATGTACTCTCGTAAAAATCCTGTGGCGGTTCACTATTGCTGCCTGATGATCTGGTTCTTCTGCTTTTTGCTCTCCATTCCCGAATGGATATTACTTGGTGCCAACATGGACTCTAGACGTCAGGATAGAACAGAATGTGTTACTTCAGTAGCTCTTTCTGATTTTTGGGTTCTGGTCAATCGTCTGGTCTATCACTTTTTGGGTTTCATTATTCCAGCAATAATGATGGTCTTCTGCTACACTTGCATTCTGCTGCGCTTGCTGCTCGGCTCCCAGTGCATGCAGAAGAAGAGGGCCATACATGTCATTGTAGCCCTGGTAGTAGCCTTCTTCATCAGCTGGACACCCTACAACATCGCCCTCATCGCTGACACCGTGCATACCAACAGGACTGACTATAACCAAACGTCCTGCGAGACCAGAACCCAATTGGATGTTGCGCTTACGGCCACTTCAACATTTGCCTACATGCACTGCTGCGTCAACCCAGTTCTTTATGCTTTTGTGGGGGTGAAATTTCGCCAGCACCTGCTGGACTTGCTAAGACCGCTGGGCTTCAAACTGAAGGGCCGTGCAGGCTTGGTGTCACGGAGGAGCTCAGTATGGTCAGAGTCAGTGGACACTTCACACACATCTGCTTTCTGAAACATCAAATGCCATCAGACCGTTACATAGCCAGCATCTTTTTCTGTAATTTGTACCCAACATTGTTGTATTATGCTAGAGGAATTCAAGAACTCAAGCGTTGCCGTTCACACCAATGACGATAACTATAACAAAAGGAAAAAAATGTGAAAAAAGTACTATAAATATTGGTGTAAGTATACCCTATTTTTGATGTGTTTACTCAGCAGGAATTGGGAATGATTTTAGGTATAGAAATCCTGATTGAGGGAACCAAACTTCAATCCCCTACTTCAAAGAATGGTCTAATCCAGCACAACTGGAACTACAAGTGACATAAGTGTACACCAATTGGGTAAATGGCATGCCATACAAAATACACAGTATTTTAAAGGTTTACAAGACACATACTTGGCCTCGATGATATGTACCATTTCAAGTTGTCATATTTTGTCTCTCATTCTGATTTACTGTTCTTTCAGTCACATAACTTCCAAGTCTACGTTCCCTCTCTGTTATTTTGACATACACAAAATTCAAAGTCCTCTGTGATTAAAAAACAACCCTAATAATACAACTAGGAAAATGGTCTGAGAAGAAAATGTAGTTCTTTAGAGACTTTTTACCTTTTTTTAAAAAACTTTTTACATTTTTAAACTCTGCACACTTTATGTGATTGACTTGCTATGAATGTTTTGTTTGATCTGTTTTTGGTTGAAATGTGTGTAATATTGATTATGTCAAAATTTTTGCAAGAAAAAATAAATGCAGACCTATATAGATCGACGATCTATCTATTTCACTCTGAGACTCCAAACACAGCTGTCCTCTGATAATAGAAGAATAAAATCAATAGTTCAAACAATCAACAACATAACAATCTGTCATCTGTTGTTTTGAAGGTTAATGTTACTTTAAAGTTTTAATAAACTTTTATATATCATACTTGGTTTGATCCAGTTTTTAATGTCAAGACTGTGCTGATTAATATGCAGAATGTTTTAAAACATGAATGTAGATGTTTAAGCTCTTCACATGTGGCAGCTACTGTAGGTTTTCAACTGTCTAGCCTTTCTCAAGCATACTGATTGCCTGTAGATCACATTTTGGACAGGGATAAAAATCTCTATTGTGTCAAAATAGATCACTTTCAATCACTTATCAAATGGATCGCACTTTTGAAAAAATGTGAGCAGCTGAAATGTATATATTTTTTATATTTACTTTAATACGTTTTTTTATACATATTACTCATTATGTTTTGGAGTTATTTTTATGTAGTGTTTAGTAATGTTTTGTTGATGATTACTGTATGATGTTCTATTTTTTCTAAATCTTTCTTTGCTGTATGCATTTTTTACATAGCCTGAAACAGTACCGCCAGATATATATTTTGGTTTTTAATATCTGTTTTTATTTTGATGTATAGCCATGTTGAACCTTCATATAACATTTTCATTTGTGCTTGCATTAATCTTGTATCTATGAGGTCTGTCTCATTAATGCTGTAAAACTGCAGTACAATAAAATTGCAGCAAAATGACTACAGTTTATGACTATTTACTATTACTGCCGAGTCCACCTTTGTCAAGCCTTTCAAGTCCACAATGTAAATTACATGGGAAAAATAAATGAAAATACAACTGGCTTGCTTTTTATTGAATTTAAACTCAAAACAGAACCATTCAATTAGTACCTTTTTATGAACCAGTGGCAAAACAAAAAAAGCTTAATGCTTTATTACATTTTTACTTTTTATTATTCCTAGTAAAATACAAGGTAAATGGACAATGGCACTTGTCTAAAATGTTGCCTAATTTTATTTTACACTTTTGTATATTCTACCTAACAAATCACTGTAATTCAGAGCTTGCTGATAACAGTAGAACACATCACATTTTAAGTTTAAAAAGACCATACTTACAATGGGTATTTATATACTGTATTGCTGTCCTGTAATGTTTCAAGATTGGCATTGGGCAATATTATGAACAATGTTGAACAATATTTACAATAAGGTTTTTCAAAATTTTATTTAAAATGAAAAGAATCATGAAATGTTTAAAAAAAAAAACTTGATACTACAAAATATAAAAATAAACTACCAGTAGGTGATAGCAGATGACTTATAAATGCCTCAATAAGTGAGTCATTGAGCCAGTCATTTCATTCACTGAGATGCATGATGCTGAGATTCACTGAGATGAAGTGTTTGTCTTTACGAATGGATCATTGAATCATTATGTTATCAGGGTTGTAGCACAGTGATTACTGATAAAATGATGCAATGAATATGAGCTAACACTGCCAGTAGGTGGCAACAAGTGTTTATGGGTGAAACATTGAGCCACAGAGTTCAGATCGTAATTTTCCGAAAGACCTATGATGTTACAGTTAAAGTCCTTGTGCGCTCCCGCTCTCACCACCCTTGATGGCAGGGCAGCCAGGGGATATGAGGCAATTCTCCTAGTGGAGCGCGCTATTGCGGTCAATCTTTGCCCGCAAGGCGCTTCCACCTGGAGCGGTCCACCCAAACTCCCTTCGAAAGTGTGTAGATTATCTGAGTCTCTCACGGTCAGAGCCTACAC
>CAIGQW010053747.1:5061070-5076215 GCA_903798125.1 Danio choprae
GTGTGTCTCCACTGCCACAGCACCTGAGTCTCCAGCTGTTAGCTGAATGTTCGGCTCTTCAGCAGGCAATTCTAAGGCTCGCTTTTAAGCAGGCAGCTTATATAGCGCTAATAGCTAAATGCTGTCAGCTGTGCAGCTGAGCTCCGCCAATTCACTTGGCCTTCATTGGGCCGTTTTCTTACTCTCCAGAGTGATTGGTCATCTGACATACTCCCATAGTCTGTAAAGACACACGTCTCCGTTCCCTATTCGGGGAACGTGGGTTACGGACGTAACCAGGACGTTCTGCATTTTTGCTTAAAAAAAATCAGCATTTAAAAAATCTGAATATTTTGGCTAATAACTGACAATTAGTAATATAGATTTATCAATGTCATCATATAACAATCATACAACCATCCATACAGTCATCATCAGCTAGCATTTCATACATTCAGTGTTCAATCCCAAAGAGGAGATATGACAAAAGTGGTCAGATCTCTCATCTCTGACGTAACTAAAAGTTAAATTTTTCTAAGGGTATAAGAATATAGAAATCTGATTCAGCCACATATTTATGGAAGAAATTTATTATGAAAGAAACAAAAGTATATTATCTTGCAAAAAGTCATATTTGCTAAATAATACAAAAATGTAACAGATTCTAGGCCATGACTGAGGTGTAATTCAGCTTTACAGTTAAAGATAAATACTTGGGGATAGGGCAAACGATTTTCCAACAATCTTCTGAACCATTTTATGGATCTCTATCCAATCTGTCTTTGCATGTCCCAGAATAAATGCATCACAGTACCAATATTAGATTTGCACTTGAAACAGCACTGGGGAAATCTTATTGAGACAGACTGGTGTTAAATAAGTCCTATAAATTAGGTTTTCATGATCTTTTGAACATGGCTTGATATCATGGCACCTCTAAAAAAGATGCCAGAGCAGGACATGCATTACAGTATTTATAATTAGCTCATACAAATGATTATTTAATAAATTATTTGTAAATCATTCAACTAAACTAAAATGGTTTAGCACATTGTGGCCATGGTGTATACCTACCCTTGTGTGCACATCCTAAAAAAAAGTGTCCATCGCCCTCTGGTGGCTGGCTGCAGCATAGCTAAAAATTCTCAAAATTCCTAGAGGGCCACAGCTCTGCAGTTTAGCACCAACCCTAAATAAACACAACTGATCCAACTAATGAAGGTGATCAAACTAATCAAGGTGTTCAAGATGGACCAGCTGTGTTCGATTAGTATTGGAGCAAAACTATGCAGAGCTGCGATTCTCTATTGAGATTGAGACCTAATATAAACCAATGGCGTTCAGCAGACTTTGACTCAAACTCTAATTAAACTCATCTGAACCAGTTAATTAAGGTCTTCAGACTTACCAGAAACAATCTGAGGGTTAAGGATGGTGTTCACTAGACCAATATTTAGATTAATATTAATAATATTTATATCTGACAATGTTTAACTGCCTAAAATCTCTCTCACATTGATGCTATAGGTTTCAAGATTGTGATAGGTAGTTTACTGTGTTGTAAATGGGATTGCCAGCTGAATATCCTATGCCAACTGAAAAACTCAAGATAGAGCCAAAGTGTAGCAGGCAGATATCGTGTTGACTTACTTGTACTACATATTTTTCAGACAAATAATGTTTAAGAAGTAGAACAGTTTTTGAAGCCATTAACTTCACCTTGGCCCTCCGGATCACCATTACCCTGGCACTCACCCTCATTGTCTCCAACCTGGGCTCCCACTTCATGGCTATGTCTCCATCAGTGAATCTTGCTTGCTTGAAGTTTGATGATGAAGTCATCAAAGAATTTATTGTGCCTGTGAACTAATTAAGCACAAAATTAGAATACATGGGCACGCAGCATGGCAATTGCCAGATTGAGTTTCAGATTCATGGTATGGGTGTAGAAACGCATTCATTCATTCATTCATTCATTTTCTTTTTCGGCTTAGTCCCTTTATTAATCTGGGGTCGCCACAGCGGAATGAACCGCCAACTTATCCAGCATATGTTTTACGCAGCAGATGCCGTTCCAGCTGCAACCCATCTCTGAGGAAACATCCACACACACTTATTCACACACATACACTACGGACAATTTAGCCTACCCAATTCACCTGTACCGCATGTCTTTAGACTTGTGCACGGCGGAAACAGTAACGGAAGACTGGTTCTCCATCTTTTCTTACAGCGCCTACCTTCATCGACAGTAGATACAAATGAAACATGGTCATGATTTTAACTAAAATGACAAACGAATAAAAGGGGGAGAGCTTCTGTTTTTTAGGCCAACATGTCTGGTTTTTTTTCTAACCATATATTACAAACATTCTAAAACGAATGTTGAGTGCATAAAATGCACTACGGGGTGAAGGAAAATAAGCTGCTGTATCAAAATAACCACAAGGTGTCGTTATTGTGACAATAATGTCGTGGCATTATTACGTTAGCCATATTACATTTGCTTCTGATAAGTATTCAAACTCAGTCTTCACATTTACTTATATTGCACCCTTACTGCTGTCACACTTGTGATATGTGATAACTACTATGTGATAACAAAAAAGCAAACAACATGTGTTTTATAATTAAACATGAAATACACTGAAATATTACACCATGAAATATTTATCAGCGGCACTCATTCTCATAAGCAGATTATTTGTACAGCAGCTGAATTTTTGCTTTAGTGCATCCTATTCTGCTGATTCATCAGCTTTGGCTGCCTGCAGTGACATGATTATTAATGTCTATTTTGGGACTACCAGCTAAAAATGTATAGCAGAAAAAAGTATTGTGTAAAATGAATGTAAACATTTATATTGTTAAAAAAAAATCTCCTATAGTCACCTATTTTGCTCACTTTCACATTCCACAATCTTATGGTTTGATTCAGTGTGTAATGCAGGTGGTGTAAATGCTGGTACTTTTTTCACTTTTGATGACACCCAAAGGAGCAAAAGCAATCTTGCCTTCGTTGCTTTTCATACAGATCACAGCAGGCCTTTATACAGACAGTGACTACGGAAAGCAATTTCGGCCAAAAGACTTTAAACGTGAGACATCAAATTTAGTTGTGTGTGTCAGTGCATAAACAAGCACAACAGCCAATGAAATTGCTGTATTTGAGACTATATTTCCACATGTGAAACTAAGTTACATTGGGTTACACATATACAGACATCACATAAGACTTCAAGTTTATTGATAAAGGGAATTATAAAAGGTATCTGGCATGTAGGCTGCACATGCACACATTAGAGATAAGCTCAAAGTATATTTACACTTAAGCAAGTGCCTGCATGCTGTCTGTGTGATGTGAATTCTCCAATAGTATTGTCAAGTCACCTTTATAGAGCACTTTACACAACACAGATTGTCAAATCAGTTTAACATGGTGAGCAAGCAATAATGTAACATTCATAGTTTAGGAATTTTCAAGTTTATAGGAAAGTGTCAGTTTGAGTCTGTTCAATGATGATTCAGCTCAGTTCAATACAGTATGAATGTCAAAGCTGAAGGATTCTATCATCAAAACAACATGCATGTACTTACTGTACATGCACCCCTGATTTTAACCACCAGGTGCCAGATTAACACCAGTAACTGGAGATATCACCAGGTGCCAGATTAACATCAGTGACTGTCTTCTATAATATTGATGTGGTCATGTTATTAGAACAATTTTAATAGAGAACAATTTCTAAACATTTGATCTTTGTTCATGCATAATGTAAACATTTGATGGAATTTGTTGAATTTTTGTTTAGCTGATAGAAGAACAGTGTTTTACAAAATAATCAAGGCACTTCAACAAAACACCTTTATTATTATTTTTTTACAGACTTATCAATATTAGAGAACATCAATAATTGTAGCACAAAGAGAACTACAATTTCTGAAGGCTCTAAAGGTCTTGCTTTAAATGACTTCAGCACATCTGCGGCCACAGAACATCACTAGTCTATTTCTAGCCTCTCACTCTGCTGTGCTGTGATCTTTATCAGCTCTTTTTCAGTCTAACAATTTTTTGTCACTTTGTTGCAAATGGTTTTTTGATCAGGTTTACATCCGGACTCTAGGCTGGCCATTTCGTTATTTCAGTATGTTTAGCTGTGTTGCGTTTTCAGCATGGAACTGCTTAACCTGTTTTGCTGTGTGATGTGGCTCATTATCTTTAATGAATATTGCTGGCTGATTGGTCAGTGAAAGCAGGAAAAGAGCATGTTGCTGAAAGAGCTTCTGATAAACATTCCATTCTCTGTCATGTATCTGTGTAACAGATCAAACACCTGCTGTAGAAAACATCCCCCAAACCATGACTCTTCCTTCACCTTTCACTGACTTCTGCACATTCTTTAGATTCTGTCCGTCCCAGTCAAACAACATTTCCCAACAAAAACAAATAAATAAAAATAGATTTCACTACTAAAGTGAGCTTTTTGCTGTTCACGCAACTTGCTCCTCAGCATAGATTACTTTAGCCTTTTGATTTTTTTCTGCTGATTAAGGTTTGGTTTCTGCAGGGCTTTGCACTTCAAATTCTCAAACACTGAACAAATTCAAACATTGAGCAGATCCTTATCCTGTTCCACCTTGCACTGGTGATCAATTTCAGCTGTTGTGCTGAAGCAATTGACCACTGGGATTCTTTGCATTATCCTGTCCTCTCTTGCGTTTCTATTGCGTTAAACATTTTGGGGACTTGATTGAGTTGGTGGTATTGCAAAAATGCAAGATTGTAGAAATTTCATTTGGAACTACCAGTTTCTCTTTCTGTGGCCAAAAGATTTGTCTCTTTGATCTTCGTCTGGATGACCTGCTGTCTGAGACTTTTAGTCACTTTAAAACAGCTCCCTATCTCGCAAAGCCAGTGAAAACTGAAAAGTTTGAATGTCAGGAACCAGAAGTTTTAATAGTGTGTTTTATAATATAGCTGTTACTCTTGAAATATGTATATTCAATGTCTTGCTATTCATTAAAGAAGTGGATATTTGCCAATTTATACTTTTAACCTACAGTCGTGGCCAAAAGTTTTGAGAATGACACAAATATTAGTTTTTACAAAGTTTGCTGCTAAACTGCTTTTAGTTCTTAGTTTCAGTTGTTTTTGTGATGTACTAAAAATATAATTACAAGCACTTTCACAAGGCTTTTATCGACAATTACATGACATTTATGCAAAGAGTCAGTATTTGCAGTGTTGGCTCTTCTTTTTCAGGACCTGCAATTCAACTGGGCATGCTCTCAATCATCTTCTGAGCCAAATCCTGACTGATAGCAACCCATTCTTTCATAATCACTTCATGGAGTTTGTCAGAATTAGTGGGTTTTTGTTTGTTCACCCGCCTCTTGAGGATTGACCACAAGTCTGGGGAGTTTCCAGGCCATGGACCCAAAATTTCAATGTTTTGGTCCCCGAGCCACTTAGATATCACTTTTGCCTTATGACACGGTGCGCCATCATGCTGGAAATGCATTGTTCTTCACCAAACTGTTGTTGGATTGTTGGAAGAAGTTGCTGTTGGAGGGTGTTTTGGTACCATTCTTTATTCATGGCTGTGTTTTTGGGCAAAATTGTGAGTGAGCCCACTCCCTTGGATGAGAAGCAACCCCACACATGAATAGTCTCAGGATGATATCTGTTAGCATTACACAGGACTCATGGTAGCGCTCACCTTTTCTTCTCCGGACAAGCCTTTTTCCAGATGCCCCAAACAATCGGAAAGGGGCTTCATCAGAGAATATGACTTTGCCCCAGTCCTCAGTAGTCCATTCGCCACACTTTTCAATCTGTGTGATCAATCTGTCCCTGATGTTTTTTTTTTTTGGAGAGAAGTGGCTTCTTTACTGCCCTTTTTGTCACCAGGCCATCCTCCAAAAGTCTTTGCCTCACAGTGCGTGCAGATGCTCTCACACCTGCCATTCCTGAGCAAGCTCTGCACTGGAGGTACTCTGATCCCGCAGCTGAATCCTCTTTAGGAGACGATCCTGGTGCTTGCTGGACTTTCTTGGACACCCTGAAGCCTTCTTAACAAGAATTGAACCTCTTTCCTTGAAGTTCTTGATGATCCTATAAATTGCTAATTTAGGTGCAATCTCAGTAGCCACAATATCCTTGCCTGTGAAGCCATTTTTATGCAACGCAATGAAGGCTGCACGCATTTCTTTGCAGGTCACCATGGTAAACAATGGAAGAACAATGATTTCAAGCATCACCCTCCTTTTAACATGTCAAGTCTGCCATTCTAAGCCAATCAGCCTGACATAATGATCTCCAGCCTTGTGCTCGTCAACATTCTCACCTGAGTTAACAAGACGATTACTGAAATGATCTCAGCAGCTCCTTTAATGACAGCAATGAAATGCAATGGAAAGTTTTATTCAGGATTAAGTTAATTTTCATGGCAAAGAAGGACTATGCAGATCATCTGATCACTCTTCATAACATTCTGTAGTATATGCAAATTGCTATTATAAAAACTTAAGCAGCAACTTTTCCAATTTCCAATATTTATGTAATTCTCAAAACTTTTGGCCACGGCTGTATTATAGGTCTTATACAGTGTATTATAGTTATATTTATTACTTTTTGCATCCCAGTATGTGCCTGAAAAAACATATTTCAGAGTAATTGGCGGTTCATTCCTGTGTGGTGACCCCTGATAAATGTTTATATTATATGACAATATATTTATACCAGCACATGTACAAAATAGACAGCAAGCAAATATTAACAGTTTTGTTTGCTTAGGTGTTCATTTCATATAAAATGAATATGAACAAATAATGAATTGCAAACTATATACAGTCACGTATTGTTAGCTTCTCAAGAAAGCAGGTTAAGCTCTGTTTATCAGACAGTATTAGTGTGGTTGGCTGGACATAGCTCTCAAAAGTTGACAAACCAGTTTTAGAGACTTGTCAAAACATGTTTGTGTATCTGAATGAAACGCGTGACTTACAAATGATTCTATCACTCTCAAACATCATCTACACTCACTTTTTTCTACTGAAATGGTCAAAAATAAACCACACATTTTAAACCACTGGATGCTAATCCTGAGAAAAGAGCTTGAACTAGAAAAAAAGATGAACTGAAACAAACTACTTGGCAAATGTTAGTATAAACTGTCAGCCAGTCACAACAGGACAGGAAATTTACACTTCACACTGAATGTAGCTACACAGTACTTCTTCATCAACTGTGTATTTAATTTTCTTCATGCAATGATGACTCAAGAGAAATATCAGATGAAATATCGCATTGCATGACAATGCAGTCATGCAGTCAGTCACACCAATGCTCAGATGTTGTTTCAAAACAGGAACTGAGAAGGGTGATTGATTTACGTGTGGTTATTTTTTGAACATCAAAATGCTTTATCACAGAAAGCCCAGATGTATCTCTGTTCACAAACCTTTCTAGGAACCTTTCCTGGTTTCAGACAGGTTAAAATGGCTTAATGTTTTTCTCACTTTGTACACAGGCCCTTCTGTTGCTCAGGACATCCTGAAAACATTTACAAAGACACTCCCTTGAAGAACAGTACAAAGACCAGTGCATCTACAAAGCCTTTCTTTCTCTCTGTGTACAACACAAGCACTGTCATTTTTGTCCATGGGGTTATTCCACTGACGAGAGCACAAAACATTATGCCTTAAAAATCCCAAAAGCGTTCTTTCCCCGCGTTCAGAAAGTGCTATGAAGACATAAAGAAAGTACTTCCTCCAAATGGTTGTGTAAAAAGGGAAAAAGAACCTTCATGACCACATTTCACAAGAAACTGCACAAATGCCAAATCATTATTCTCTCATCTCAACTTTATGAACAGTTAATAACTTTCCAATATATTTTACTCCTTCATAAACAATAAAAAAAAAAATCTTTTTAAGACAAACATTTGGCTACTTCACAGAAATTTGAGTGGTGACATGAATATACCCCGCTTTTCTTGATAAGCTTCATAACACTTATGTAAGTGACAGAACACACCCTTTCATAGACCACTGACATTTAGAAGACTTCTAAAAAAAACACTGCACCTTCAAAGAAAATTTACATGACTTCCTTTCATGGGAGGACAAATGGTAACTTTATTCATCAGCAGATTCAATGACAGTGGTAAAATTTTAACACACATTTCAATATCATGATGTGTATTTATTTATTTTTAAATATGTATTTATTTGATTACATCTTTATTAAATGTCATTTATTCCTGTCATGCAACGCTGTATTTTTAGCATCATTAATCCAGTCTTCAGTGTTGTCATTATTTTATCATTATTTTATGTTTAAAATAGATACGTGTCTTCTTTGTACATGTCCATGAGAACACTTGTCTTATCATACCAATCACTTTGAGCAGTGAACCACTGAAATAAAAAACAATGGTGTTTTCAAAACCCAACCTAAGAGAAAAGTGAACGTAGTTTTATCTTGAATTTACATCCGTTTTATCTCTTTTGTGTAACCGTGCTTCACCAGACTCACACCCACAAAGTACAACACAATACTATAATAGTGGGCTGCCAACTGATCACATCAGAAAAGCTGTTCACATGGAAATATACACCGCTAAGATGCTTTGTGGAATTGATTTGGTTAGTTGAAAATAATCCTTTGTTCGTGGATAATATGTCTATATTAGTGTGAAAAGGAACTAAAGTTAAAGTCATACAGCCTCGTAGTATTCATATTACCTAAAAACTGGAGTGAAATGTTTATGTAAATGTTTTGCAGTTTCACAAAAATGTAGGCTGAAGCACATTTTCAATGAGTCTGTGTTGTTTATAACCATTAAATTTTACACGCTAAAATGTTCTTTTTTTAAGAAGAGTTATACTAAACAGCCCTCAAAGTGGCTCTTTGGCTTGTAATCACAGTGGAACTACTTTGCAGTCCTATACAGCACCTTTGTCAAGTGGTCAAATGTAAGAGTTATTATGTTACTCTACTTTTGTTTAGCTGTGAATGGAACTTTGCTACAATGACAAAAGCTCGTTTTAATCAGTTTTGGGCTTTTCTAAGGCCAAAAAGGCTTGTGTGGGTCCCTGGAAATATGCCAATGCTGAGAACCACGCTATCCTCAAGAAATACAATGCATTTTAATGTAGTATTTTTTTATTCATTCTTCAATAAGCAAACCATCTGGGGTTAGCTGTTTTGTAAAGCAAAAAAGCTATTATAAACTGAAACATATTTGACAGTAATATTTATTTTTGTATGTTTGTTGGTCAAATGCAGACTTGGTGAGCAGTAGAGCCTTCTTTCAAAAGCATTGAATTATATTTGCCACAAACAAACGGAAGTGTGATCATGCATAACACAGACACAGCTGCATCAACCAAAACAGACAAAAAATAATGACATGAATAATATCAATCTGTCACTGTATATAGAATACACGTGTATTCTACACTTGCAATGCGACAATAAAAAAAATAAACATTGGACAAGACACCAGTAAATAATAACCAGCATAATCATTTCACTAATGAAATGAAATTGAAGTGCTCTAGTTGGCCAGGGTTCCAACTCTTCCAAATTCCTTAATTATCACTGTCTAAAAAGCTGAATTTCAATTATCTATTATGATGAGAAAAACAGACGGCTGTTGTGCTGAGCACTGAGCAGACAAAATCAGCCACAGAGAGTATTTTAAATCCCATATTTAATTGTTAATAAGTTTACTTGTTTACAGATGGTTTTGGTACAAAAGTTAAATAACAAAACTGTCACAACGGTTAGGATAAATATTAAATTAATGTCACGTCGCATCATATTTAAGATACAGTGCTGAGGCCCAAAACAAAGCTAGACTGGAAAATAGATTGAATTTCATTTCAAGAGCCTTGTCGATCTTTTCAATTAGCCTATAACAGTAATACAATGTTGATTAAAACATAATGATTAATCCTAGCTTCTGCTATCAAGACTTAACAGTAATTAGCTCGCAAACTCTGCTACATTTTTGATTCTTAAAGTGACCTCTTATGCTACCTAATATAGGCTATACTTTTAATTTCAATTATAACTATCTAGCAAACATTATAGCTACATACCACTTTTTTACCCTTATATCTATTAGCACAAGATATCAGCTTTCTGTCATCTACTTTAAACAGCCAGCTTTTAATGCGGTCGTTTTGTAAGCAAAGCACTTGAAATTTTCCTTTTTCTTGCATTAGTTAACAAGTACAGCCTGGTGACTGCAATTAACTTAAATGGCTCTAAAAAAAAGAGTCTAACCATAACAATTTGAATAACACAAAAAAACCTATAAAAACATGCTATGCAAATATTACATTTTGATAAATAAACAGTAAAATTTAAAAACAACAAACAAAAAATCCCTGACATTGCATGACTTGGGCAAAAATTATGTAATTAAATTCCCTCGACTTTCAATGTCTGCAATAGATATTTTGAAATTCCATAATATTCCAGAAATTCCATGACCTGGGGGACCCCTGCTTTTCCACCCTCCATCGTGAGAGGGGGATTTTCCAGTATGACTACAAATCCCTTTGAGTAAATACCAACCCAAATGTCAATGATCAAATGCTTAAGTATAAATACAGTATGCTGTAAACGTACAATGTAGATAATTACAGTAAGCATAAAATAAATTACGAGAAACGAAGGGTCTATCAGTCAATGATTTATAGATCATGTATCCTCCTGCTGGGTTTGTACTTTTGGTTTAAGTTCATTGACTTGCTAAAGTGGACCTTGCTCCTCCTGGACAGTAACATTAACGTTTACTCCACTAGAGTCCCAAAGTGAGCCATCATTATTGTTTGATTCACAAGCATTGAACTTTATCACAGCCAGTGCGCGTCTCCTGAACTCTTTGGAGAAACAGAAGTAAATAACAGGGTTGATGGCGCAATGGAGAAGCCCAAAAATGGCTGTTATTTTGCTAGCTGTCCACTGCCTCCATTCACATTCACTCACCACTGTTAAAGAGTTGATGTGCACTGGACGAGCAGTGTTCACGATAAGGGTAATGCTGTAGGGTGTCCAGCAGATGAGAAAAACCAGTACTAGGACTGCAATGATCACTGTTTTTCTGCCCATTTTCTTCTGCTGGCACATAGAGTCACGTTGAAGCTTCAGCAGGATGGAGGAACAACAGAACAGCAGCACAAGTGTTCCCACAACAAAACTGACATAATGTGGAAATCGTGAGGAAAGATGGCAGGAATCATATGGATAAAAGTAAATGCGTTCATCTTTAACCTGATCTGTGCTGTTACAAATCCAGTCTGGGATGGAAAGGAGCAGGCAGAGGATCCAGATAATCACACAACATCCGTGAACCACCATGGGTTTTTTACGAGACAACTTTTGAACTCCATGAACGATGGACAGGTAGCAGTCCACACTGATGAAGGCCAACATGAACATACTGCAGTAGAAATTAATCTGAAGAGACAGTGAAAGGGAACAGTTAGTACAATACAGTTGACAGTAAATTACACATTTTAGCGTCTGTTAAACACACACACACACACACACACACATAAACATTTATATAAATTATATATTGAATTTTTGTATTTATTTTGGTTTTATGTGGTTTTGAAACAATATTTTTTCAGGAAAACATTTAGATTTGATACATTTTCATTCAACAAGAGAAAATAAAAATAGTAATAAGGTGAAAATAGAATTTATTTATTTTTGGACATTATAAATTATTAATAATTCTGAAGTATCGTTTTTATATTACGTTTTTACAAATGCCATTTTGAGCCTAAACTAACCTTTTCTTTTTCATTAAAATAATATAATATTTTGAAAGTATTACTGGTCACACAGTGACCAGTTAACTACATTAGTTAAAATTAGTGAACAATATCTCTAAAGCATTTCTCAAGGTTACCTTTCAATTACAACCTTTACCTATACATTTTCAAATATATCTGTTAATAGGCCTGCACAATTAATTGTTTCTAAACTGAAATTGCGATTTAAGAAGGCTGCAATTTTCAAATTACAAAAGCTTTGTTTAATTTTTTGCACCATCAAATATGGTAACAAGTATGCATTTTTTGACACTTTAATGTTGTTCTGAACTTTGTGTGACTTTGTGTGTAGGTGACTTTGTAATTTCATTTGTGTGTATTCATTATTCACTTTTAACTGTAATTTAGCATTTGTTGTAATGCAATTGTTTTGTCATTGTCTTTTTATTATTATTATTATTATTTAGGTAGAGGCTCTTAATAAGCCTTTTGGGCTTTTTGTCTCTTCCTGCACATTGGGGGTTATTTTTCTGTTTTATTCTAATATGTTTGTATTCTTGTGCAAATAAAGAGAAGAACAAAGAAAAGAAAGAAAAATGTGAAAAATGTAACCATCTAAATGTGAAGGTTTTCTTGTTGACCTTTTGGCTTTAGAATTATTTGCACTTTAAATGGCAAAAACGTTTGCTGTTGTTGTTTCGTCCTTAATGTAGGTTAGCGTCTGTTTGACTGCTTTTAAAATTGTTTTCAGTGTGTTTGGATTCTTAAAAGTTTAAGGTTTATTATATTATTAATGTTATTATTACAACATTTATTTTATTTTATTTAAGATACTGTAGTTATTTTCTTAATGTCATGACAACTGACAACTTTATTTAAAAAAATGCCAACAATGTTTAAGAGTTTTTAAATAAACAGTAGCATATAGCATGCTTTGTGATTATGCTTGGTCTTTGTTTGGTGCTGTTAAAACCACCACATCAAACCTGTAGCTGTTTTATGAAATTGCATTTTAAATTCGCAAATTACAATTTTGATCAGAAATCAATAGATTCAGACAGCAAATTAGCCTCGTGTCACTTAACCAGGCAGATATAAAAAGCGATTAGTTGACTTAAAAAAAGCGAGTAAACGAATTATTTCAGTAAATGAATCATGTATAATTATAAAAAGTTGGTTAAGTCAGCATAAAAGTTCTTAAGTTTTAAAGGGTTTACTCTTTTTTTTTTTTAAAGTAAAGTCAACTTATTGCTTTAAAAGCACTGGGTTTACTCACTTTTTAAACTACTTGCTTTTTACAGTGTATTCAAAACACGTCACAAAATTATTACACTACTGCTCTGCTTTTACTATTTAAAAACCAAATTAAAACAGTGTCTTTACCAGGTCTCATTTGAAAACCATTAATTATCCGGTATTTATATTCATCAACATGACATCAGAATTTCATTCAATTCCTCAACCATGTACATTGAACATCCCATTCAACATATGAGACCAACACATTAACAAACCTACAGTAACTCACCTTAAACAGAGTTCCCGCCAGTTTGAAGAGCCTTGACCCCATGGTCCATCCTTTAACTGCATCCACAGCCCAGAGAGGCAGTGTGAGCAGCAGGAGACTGTCAATTAAGCTTAAATGAAAGATGAAGATGTCCATCACACTGCAATTCAGCCACTTACGCCACAATACTGCCAGAACCAGTCCATGTCCCAGCAGCCCCAATAAGATCGCCAAAGAGTAAAGCAGGGAAATGAAGACCCCCAATGCATCAGAGACTGCTTTTGACTGGCAGTCCAGTTCCTTGTTCTCATAATTATCATAGTCGATGGTATTGTTATTGTTAAACAATCCGTGCAGCTCTACCTCCATGATTAAAACAGAAACAGACTTATCAACGGGAAGTGTGAAACTGGAGATCAGCGTCTGATTGTCTGCTTTATGAACAGTGACGAGTGTTTTTTCTTTACATGTAAGCAATCACATGCTGGGTTTTCACATGATGTTGCAACAATTGTGAAACGGAAAGTAAAGCAGAGGGCGGAACAGTTGTCAACTGGAGATAAAAATACACACAAAACCGAAATCTTCTCCTATGACAAGCGCACACGAATAAAACTTTCACTCTCTGTTGTTGTTTTGTATAATATAAGAAACAAAAATTGTCATTTTGAAGTTTGCAGAGCCTTTCTAGCTATTTTTTGTTGTCTGAAAACTCTGAATGTCAGACGGGTTTGTTTTGGTGGGTGCGCACGCAAACCTAAACATGGTTCAAACGAAAGAATACATAAAACTATACTCTACAAAAGCTTAAAAACTTACAGGTGCTGCCATGTTTTTGACTCTCTTTGTCATTCTCTTTGTCTTTGTCCTTTCTAAGCAGTCGCGTTTTCTTTGGTGTCATGTAACGCATCTGCTGGGAATCGTAGGCTACGTGTAGCCTTTATTAAGTTGTTCGTTGCTCACTGTTTACAGTACTCGCGCAGGGAGAAATAGGAGTAGAAGAAGGTAACGAAGATGTTCTCCTGTCCATTTTTCCTTAGTTTAGACACATCACTTCATCCGGGTAGCTCAGTAGGTTCCCTCCTACTCCGCACACTAGATTGTTATACCTAAATGTATTTTGCAGTAACAAACTCTGAGATCGACCCGTCTAGCGGTGATTTCAGCAGATACAGCGCCGTCTAGTGTTACCTTGTCCAAAATGCAGTTGAATTGAAAACGAAAGCTCGGCGAAGCCCACTGTTGTAATATTACATCATCTCATGGGTTGCTAGGCCTATTTTATTCTACTCAGCCCCCCTAAAACTTTTGCGATTAGCTCATAAACTGCACACTAAATTATCGCCTGTCCCCTTTAAATTTGATATGAAAACGGCGGAAGAATTCGGCTCATCCCCGTCTTTTGTTTTTCATTTGATCACCAAAATACAGCTGTGCAGAGCGAGAGAACAAGGTGTGTGTTTATCGATAGATTGTTATAATATCTGCTTATTTTCAGTGCTTTGCTATAGATACACTTGTACCCCAATGTCATGGAGGAGCAATCGCTTTTCCCATTTACTGTTTCATCGGTGCTCACCTCATAATCACAGCTGTTTCCTCGAAAAAAGTAGCTCTTATCGAACATGTCGCTATTTAATTTTATAATTAACTACCAATATAAAACACATTGTATGCGGCATTAACTATACCATTAACTTAAAGGATTAAACAGTGACAGAACCACTTAGTGAATGTAATAATTTTAACTGCCAGTCACTGACAGAGATAGACACATCATGTGTTATCTTGTATTAAAAACATCTTATTTATTATTATGATTCAGATCAATAAATATGTGAATTAGCCTGTAGGTTAAAA
>CAIGQW010053747.1:5081215-5097214 GCA_903798125.1 Danio choprae
ATTTGGCTCATTCAGAACTCAAATGGCTATCCCTGTTTTTGCAGTACAGTGGAATACTGCTAGTTTAGCATACAACCCTACCATATTAAATATTTTAAGTGCATTACTATCAAATTAAGCTAAATTGTCCGTAGTGCATGAGTGTGAATGGGTGTGTATGGATGTTTCCCAGAGATGGGTTGCAGCTGGAAGGGCATCCGCTGCGTAAAACATATGCTGGATAAGTTGGCGGTTCATTCCGCTGTGGCGACCCCTGATTTATAAAGGGACTAAGCCGAAATGAAAATGAATGAATGAATACTATCAAATTACTAATTATAAATGTAATATTAAGCCCAATTCACCTATACCGCATGTCTTTGGACTTGTGGGGGAAACCGGAGTACCCGGAGGAAACTCACGCGAACACGGGGAGAACATGCAAACTCCACACAGAAACGCCAACTGACCCAGCCGGGGCTCGAACCAGCGACCTTCCTTCTGTGATTTTATAGTGTAGGAGCTGAGCCCCCCTAAAATGAAAATTCTAAAAATCGCCCCTGCATCAGCTATCCTATAAAAATAACCAGGATGCTTTTTTTTTCTCTCCGTAAGATCGCATTTACGCCCATCAGTCTTGTTGACTTTTCCAAAGACTTTTTTATTAATTTATTTTTTTTATCTGGTGATTTTTGACATCAGTTGTCTAAAAATAAAACTCAGAAAAGACAACAAATGTGTTTATAGAAATGGATGATTGGGGTATAGCCTCCATTGTACTTAATTTGTCTTAGGAATAATGCTGCTAACTGCTAAACGGCAGTAGACTATGAAAACTTATAAGACTAAGTAATGATGTGTTATTTCCCAAATCCTACCTTCTGTGTTTCCTTCTATATGATCCTTCACTTCTCCATAGTGTGGTGGACAGAGAACTGGGCTATAATTCACAACACTTAAGGTCCAAATTATAACTGTGACATTATCATGAAGCAATTCATACCAGGTGTTATGTTATAACATCTGGGTCCACTGTTTTGTTATCCAGTATCGGTGGACTCATTTTACTTTGTACCACTGATAAACAGGCCAATCTGAACAAAACCCTAATATGCATGCCCCATGCAGCTGCATTTAATTGGCTACAAAATTAGCCCTCCTTTCAAACAATATTAAAAAAAGAAGAGGCTCGTGAGAAACATGGCAGTGTGGCAGTGAGAAACATGGCAGAATCACTGATCTACGATACAGTCATACCATTATATATCTTATTGCATATAAATCGGTGGGTGGAATTCATGGATTCAAAGTCAACCCTTGTGGCCTGTCACAAATACAAATTGTTTGCACTTCATTTTCCATAAGCAGAGTTAAACTTGTTTAACTGTTCACGCGGAGGTCTTAGCTAGTGTGCTTTTCTCCATTACTTTGAAACAATTGCCATTTGACAAGGCATCTACTCAAATACTTTTTTGACAACTGATGTATAATTATTTTGCACATCTTTTTTAGAGCACAGCATGCTGTGTGAACATCATGACGTAGATTTCAGAGCATAATTTAAACATGCTGTATCAGTGCATTTTTTATGGCACCTTTAAATGAAATAAAATCAAATTAACTTTACAAGTCAACTTACATTACTTTAAACTGACTTAAAAGTGTTAAAAGTATGTTATAAGGTTACTCTTAATGATTTAAAGTAATTCAAACATGTTTTCATGGCAAATGAGATTTAACTTGATGCTTAATAACTTTGTTGTGTGTATACACACACACATATATAAATGGCACTATATAAATGGCACTTCTTGTTTTTTGCAGTTTTTACTGTGTATCAACCCTCCCCCAATCTAAAACTTTCAGACTCGTGTCAAATGTGTAAGACAGACAAAACTCAGAAGTAATCAATTTAATGTATTTCTTTACGCTTAATTTTCAAGAATTAAATAAGTAAAATATCTAAAACCTTTAATGACAATTGTAAGTAAAGAGAAAATGTAAGTTTAAATAACTTAATTGGCTTGTCATGTCTTGACGTGTGGTTTTTCTAAGAAAATTAGAGATTTTTTTTGTAGAGCCCTGATACATTGTTAAAATAGTGATGGAAATTTTGTCCATATATTATTATATTGTCAGCAAAGATTGCTTTAATGTTAAGGAAACTATCAATCAGTGATTTCACCTGCTAGCTATAATAATCTTAATATTTATAATAAAGTGATACAGATGGTGAACTGTGAAGATGTATGTACATGTGCTTTTCCACTTTCATAAAAAACAATTTCCTAAATTATGGTGGTTAGATTATGGTGGATTATTAGATTAAATAATAATATTAAAAAGACTGTCAGAAAGCGTATGACCTTTTGAGTGCGCCAGCTCTTTAAAAGACCATCTTACATCAGACCGTTGTGTTTTCTTTAAGTTACTAAATGGACATGTTAAAATGAGATGTTATGCTTGTTTTTCTGACAAAACCCCCCAAACAAACATGAATCTAAATACCCTTATAATTTTACATTAATATTTTTTGAGAGACTTTTAAAAATAAATAAATAAAACAAGTCAAACAAAACAAAAAACTTTTTTTTCCCATTTAGCAGAGTTAAATCAGTCAGGAGCTGTCTTTGCTTATGGACGTCACATCCTTGGCAACTTTAAACGCCAAAACCGAGACTCTTATTGTGTAACATTTTGACATTAAACTGACATCACACACTTATTGAAATCATAAATGAGCATGTACAAGTCGGAATACAAAATAGTTAGTCAGCATGCTGACGATAATGGAATTTTGGCAACATCAACAACAAAAAAAGCATAAAATATATTATGGCATATTTTAACAGTCAGATGACATTTTTTTATTTGACTGTTTCAAAAACACTTCAAAACCTATTGACATTAACTGAAATCCACAGATGTGAGATCTCTAAATCCAGAGTTGTGACAGATACTCCAAACAAACACCACAAAAGGTCACTGCAAGTCTGACAGCATTTCAAACCCAATACTGCCTTATTATTATATTAATAGTAATGTTGTATATACACTGTGAAAAGAATTCTGTAAAATGTACGGAAAAATATTGGCAGCTATGGTTGCCAGATTTTATTGTAAAAAATACAGAATGTTTCTGTAGAATTGTTTTTGAGTTAACCTTTGAGTTAATTATTTTTATTTGCAGAAAGCAAATCTGTCTAAGTAATATACACTCAAAAAATGGCCTTTGCTGCTTGTTCAAACTGCTTATTTAAAATGAGTTGAAACAACACAATTCTTAAGTTTTTTGGGGGACAACTTAATTGTTTTATGCTGTCAACTTAAATTTGCAAAAACAATTAAGTTAACTTAATTGATTTGTGTTGGGACAATATGAGGGAATTGTGTGGAACCCAGCATCTTTTACAGTGTATCTGAGCATATTGATATTGAAAACCATTGTACAGCAGTTCACTAAGAACAACTTTTTAAATAACGAAAAGTCATTAAATGCATTAATGTGTGACTGTAATTAACAAACAGACTTTCACCGCATTAGTAATTACACAGTTACATTTAAATAAAAGAAGATGCAGCATAACATCAAATACACCCAGTTCATCTTGGACTTGCACACAGACGCTACTATCCTGCACAATGGTGACACAAAAAAGGGTTTACAGTATTTTGCTGTTTTTTCTTCTTCTTGAATTTACATAACAATACCGGCAGCTGTGGTTTAGTAATCTACTGTTTTTAACATTTTATATTCATAAATTCAATTTAGAGAATATTTCTGTTAAAAATACATTTCACAGCCTGTATTTTTCGTCGAACACATTTAACCCCTTAAATCCCAGAGCAAATTCCTCACTAGTGTCCTCACTACAGAGGGTTGAACACTAAGGCAGTGATGAAGTTAATGAGATAATTAAGTGTCTAATTTAAGGAAGATTTATTGAATTATTGATTATTTTAATTGATGAATTATTGGTTATTGATTAACAAGCAGAATCACTGAAGGAAAGAAAAACAAGACCAAACAACAGAAATTACAGCCAAAACCAAAGATAAAATCAACTGAAAATAAAACTCGAAATAATAAAAAAAAAAAAAATAATAATATATAATTACACAATAAAAATGTAATCTCTCAGGATCTCAGCAGAGGATCATTTAACAACTCCACAAACATCGGGAGCTTCACTTATTACTGACCTTTGACTTCATTTGTGTCACATGTGGACAAAAGCTCTTAATGAAATCGCCATTATGGAGGACAGCATCTGCTTTAGTTGTGCTCTTCAATCTTTTATTTAGGTTGCTATAATTAATTGTGTTAATCACACTATTCGTATAGTATCAAAAGAAGATAACTCTGCTGAAACTAACTACGATGTCAAAACCTCTCTCACCTGCTTGTTCACTCGTTGAATATCTTGTTAGTTATGCGTGAGAAATGATTAATAAACATAAATAAAACCACTGGAGCTTCAGCAATCAACGACTGTTTAACAGCCCTAAATACACCATTAACAATGAAAATGTTTGAACTATGGCAAAACTTAAAAACACACAGACATCAACAATCAACAGTCTTTTATTCTCAACATTGGTGACAATTAAAATATAAAAATCAAATAAAAAACAATCTACTGAAATATGACACCTAAGAACAACATAAAATAAAGGCAAAGAACGAAATTGTAAGAACATAAAGCTGTATAATTTATTCATGCTGCAATGCATGCTGGGAGTTTTGTACTATGCTGGCACCCAGCATGCAATCCTGATTCTTGATGTCTGTGTGTCTCAAATGTGTTGCTTGGGCTCTCAAGATTTTGTGTGATTATTAATTAGGAATTATTAATAATTTCTTCATAATTGTTTGTTGATTTTCTGTGAGAAGGTGTAGTATTGTCCCAAACAATTCACAATGAATCATTTAGCAATTCTTTTTTTTTTACTGAATTTATAAAACACAAGAATCTATATATGTAATAATTAAGTATATATAATTTCTCAGCGCATCTAACTGATGAGTTTCAGAAACACAGTTATAACAGACAAACATTGAGAGTAATGGATCAAGAGTTCAACTAAACTATAGCTTCTGATCTCCACGATGGTGAGGTCTATTGAAACCTTTTCAATAAAAAATATAAACCTCTGTTAATTATGAAATATGACAGAAATGAAGTCAAACTTTAATCAGTGAAGCTGGTAACGCTGTTTGTGGAGTTGTTTAATCCTCTGTTTTAATTCAATTGGTTTTGTGTGAGGCTTTTGCTGTATAGTTTTATTTCTTGCTCTTTCCTTCAGTGATTGGGCTTGTTAGCAGCAGGTGTTCATCAATTCACTCATTTGTGGTCATTCGCTCTGTCTAGTAAACTAAGCTAATCAAGTAATTTAGGGACTAGTGAATGAGGGTGTATGGTGAGATTTCAGACACTGACTACTTTCTCGAAAACAAAGGTTAGATCTATTACAGCTATTTTCCGTATATTTTACAGAAATGAGCTGTTAATCATTTAACATCTGTAACTGTAAAAAAAAAAAATAAGAGACCACAAATTCAGCTTCTCTGGAATTATTACTCAGATTTTGTTTTTATTAGTTATGCGTTACAGTAAAAAAATATGTTTGTTTCATTCTGTTAAGGTATATTTCTGAGAATGTTACCTTTAAACTAATGTGTCATTTAGAGCATTTGTTTATTTATTCAATGAAAATGACAACTGGTCAACAAAAACAAAGATTTAATTTGTTCATGGTCAAAAATCATGGTTATTCCAAACAGATTAATTGAAACATTTGGTACTGTGTTGTTTAAATATGAACAAAACATGCATCAAAATATTTTAGTAATTGTAATCAATTGTATTTTTATAAAAGAGTAAAAAAAGAGAAGTTCTTTTTTATTGGGAACAGAATAAAACTAAAAATCAGTTTTACTTAAAAACTTAGCTATACATTTTAAATGCAGAGAAACTTTTTCAAGTGGTCTCTTAATCTTTTTTATAGCTATATATAATCGGCATCACAAAATCTCAATTTCACTCTAAAAACATCATAAAATAATTATTTATTCATATATATTTGTCCATTTTGCAGCATAAATAAATGCAAACACCTTAACAAAGCTGTCTAAAAGAAAAAGAAAAACGGTTACCGTAAAGGCATTGACACTTAATTGCTATTCCTTTGTGGCTGTTGTTTTGAGATGATAATAATATCTTCATAGCTTTTACGTCCTCCTCATAGCTGAGGGAGAAGAATAAATTAAATAAGCAACGCTATTTTTCATTAGTCATTTAATGGAACAAACCATTTGTTTTAGATTTGGCAACACAGCATTAACAATAGAACAATAATCATGATATTATTTGTCATCTACTGTACTATCGATCAACAGATTGACAAGATGAAGTTCAAACTGACTTTACTTAAAATTTTAAGAAACAAAAACTGATGTGAAGCCTTAAATGTTTCAGTTCCTGTTTATAGAAATAAACACAGACAAACCAGAAGATGATTCACATCATGGTGAAAACTTCCATGAAATAAGAAGAACAGTTGAGGGAACAAAATCATCAGCATTTTATTTAGAAAAATACTCTATTTGTCTTCATTTTAAAAATATAAAAAAGATATTATTTTTTGTATTATAGCCCATGTAGGCTAAATTAGAGAAAATACAGCTGGACCACTGTTCCTTTCATAACTTTTCCTAATAAAAGCTACGGTTTTAGTATATTAAAAATGTAGTAAACATGTTTATATATTTGTATAAGTTTTACTACAATAACCATGGCTGTGGTGGACAACCATGGTTATATTGTGGTTACTTTGGTTTATACAATAATTGTGTAATTTTGGCAGTAAAACCATGATTAATTTCATAATCAAAAAGAGCTTTATTGGCAGGTATGTTTACACATACATTGAAGAGTTTGTTTTCATGACAGAAGCTTCCAAGTTGCAACAGAATGACAGTTACAAAAACACAGATAATAAAGGAATTTAAAAAATAAGTAAATAGAGAATAAAAGAGATAATACAAGATTTTTTTTTTATAATTAGACAATATTTTAAACATGTGCTTGTTCCTTTACTGGTTCAGGTCTGTAATGCATAAATTAACATGACAACTAAAACCGGTGGTTGGCAACAACCCTTGTATTGTTGAATGATTCAATGACTCATTTATTTAAATGATTTATTTAAAAGGCTGATTCATTTACAAAGCAAGTGAAAACATGCTGATTATCTGTAAAAGTATATCACAAAATGATCAAAAAGTGTCCTTTGAAGGAATAGTTCATCCAAAACTGAAAATTCTGTCATCATTTACTCCCCGTTCACTTGTCACAAGCGTATTTGAGTTTCTTCTTTTTTTTTACTGTTGAACACAAAAGGCGATATTTTGAGAAATGTTTTTGAAAAACCTGTAACCACTGACTTCTGTAGTATTTGTTTTTCGTACTCAATCCTAGTCAATTGTTACAGTTTTTCAACATTTTTGAAAATATCTTATTTTGTGTTCAACAAAAAATGGGAATGTTTGGAACCACTTTAGGGGGTGAGTAAATAGTGACAGCGTTTTGTCTTTGGGTGAACTATCCCTTTACACACAATCACTATTAATACACACTTCATTATTTTATAATGCCACATTTAAAAAAAAAAAAAGGAGAACCACGGAAAGCTTCAGTTTTCACTCTACACAAACAGAAATCTTGCTGACTTTTCTGATTTCAAAGAAAAACAAGCGTCACTTCTCCTCTTGCCCTCTTGTCAGGCCATAACAGAAAAGTACGAGGTGTTCTCACTCTCCACTGAGCTGAATGATCCATTAGGCTTGCGGGTGCTTGATCCCCGGCCGTTTGCCCATCCTACCACCCCGAGGCACCCCTGGGGTCCTAAAGCAGCCTTGCACATCTGGGCGAGCTCACGGCGAAACTTCACCCCCACAAGACCATAAAGTAGAGGATTTAAAGCGCAATGTGCCAAGCCCAGGCTTTCTGTCACCAGAATGCCCATATCCAACACATTGTTCAATGCACAGGACTTGACAATGACGCCTAACAACTGCAAGCTGTCAGTCATCCGCAGAGCATTATAAGGCGCCCAGCTGATCACGAACACGATGACTAAGGAGATGATGAGCCTCAGTGAGCGGCGTTTCTGCCTACGTGTGGCATGGCACAGAGCTTTGAAAATGTGAAGGTAGCAATACAGCATAACCAATAGAGGAAGTATGAACCCAAGAATCATGCTCACCAGCTGCATGCCAATCTGCCAATGCTTAGAGTATTGTTCAAAATAAACTATTTGGCACACCATTCGATTCATGCCAGGAATTTCCACCAAGTCACGGAAGTACATGTCCACCATGGAAAATCCCAAACAGATGACCCAGATAATGGCGCAGGCCATCTGAGCGTGGCAGGTTTTGCGTCTCCAGCTGATATTGATGGCATGGACAATAGCCAGGTATCTGTCAAAGCTGATGCAGGCTAGGAAGATCACCCCACAATAGACATTCAGCGAGAACAAAGCTCCAGTTATTTTACACATGACTTTGCCAAACACCCACTCGCTGATCCACTCTACGGCGAAAAATGGCAACGTTACAGCCAGAAGAAGGTCTGAGATGGCCAAATGCAGCAGGAAGGTGTCTGTCAGTGAGAAGGAGCAGGGACTGTGTCGAGATTGGCGATATCGGCTGATAACACAAAGCACCAGTACGTTACCCACTAGTGCCAGGATAAACACCAGGATGTAAGCCGCAGGTGCAAAGCGACCAAGAAAATTCCATGTTTCTGTCAGACTGCAGGGGGCAGCGTCAGGATTATTGTCATCATAGGAAGTACTGTTGTAGTCATAATCTGTAAACTGTAACAAAACAGATGCCTTTCAATATGTTGCTTATTTCAGCTTCTTGAAGTAGTAGTTCACCCACATATGAAAAATTGCCATTAATTTACTCACCTTCAGGCCATGTAAGGCTATGTTTACACAACAACAGCCAAAAACAAAAACGTTTCTCCCCTATGTTTTGAAAGTTTCACATTTATGTGATAATATTTTCAAAAAGATTCGCCTTTACACATATGCTCAAAAACATTGTATTACGTCTGTCAGGCCAGTATTTGACACTTTAAGTGAACAGTACTGGTAGGAAAGTGATGACATCCCATTGGCGGCTCAGCGCTCATGTGTACATGTGATTTGCCATCTGTCGTGTGAGATGTAATCTCAACTCTGCTTTTGGTTATAATGTGAATTAAATCCACACTTTGCTGATGAAGCGTTAGGAAACACTTGAGCAACAACACCATTGAAGTTGAAGTTTTGTAGTAAATATTTTGGCCCCAAAATAAAGTTGTAGTGAAAATGAACAGGCAAAACGTATAATTGGTCCCAATTGATACTTAAATTGTGAAAACATCAATTTCCTGCTAATATTTATGACTATAGGTCATAAATAGGTCATACATGTTATTGCTTCACCACTCTTCACACCTGTTCACCAAGGATGAACACAGATCCACCGTTTCAAACAGTCTAGTGTGTGTTTATCTGTGTTTGTGTTTGGTGAAGAGTGGTGAAGCAATGACCTTCAAAGCCAATCACTGTCATTTCTGTGCATGAAAACAATGGCCAGTCAGCAGCATTTAGGACAGTGCTCAGCAGCAATAAAATGATAGTGGGATTATTATTATTTTTTTTTCTGTACTGATTGCTACCAAAGTCGATACTTTGGATAAGCCTAAGTAGAACATTAAGGTAGAGTTGTAGCTGAAGCTGTTGTAATTATGATTTGTAAAATGGAAGTTAGTTGCCATTGTGAAGTACAAGCAAAACGGCTGAGGATAAATTAAAGTCTTATGAAGCAAAACAAGAACATGATCAACATTTTTGGTAATCCACTTATATGAAAATTAAACATGGTTTTATTTTAGTGAATCTAGTAGCCATGGTTTGCTTGGTATATTGATGTTTGTATACAGTTATACTACAAATATCATGGTTAAATTATGGTTAGTGTACCATAACTAGGGCTCATTTGTGATTACAGTGATTTAAGTACAATATGCATGTTATTTGGTTTTATTTTTATTAATTAATTAATTTAGGAAAGTCAAAAGTAATTAATTTTTGCAAACTGGTTTGTTTCTATTTTAAACCCTCATGTGCTTATTATTCAGCTCATCAGTTATTTGGCCTGAGTTAGAGCTCGCTACTTAATTCAGTCCCATAAAAAGTAAGCATAGAGCTGAATTTTGGCCAAAAGATACAGCATATTGACTCTTTTTGAGATTTTGGCATGACTCTCAGGCACATCTGAAAGTAAGTTATGATTACCTTGTGGATCTTTCATCTGTTTCAGATCCAGTTTAGTCCATTTTTCTGAACTATTCAGTTCTCTAAAAATTACTGGTTCAAAAGAATGATTCATTCGCAAATCTGAAATTTTCCCATTGGTATTTTCCATATTACTAATAGTGTGGAAAATGAAGAATAATGTTGTGCAGAAAGTGATTGTTTAGCTTCAATAGGCCTCAATGTATCATCAGGAGCCATGGGTTTTTATCTTGTTTTGCCTGTGTGTGTGTGTTTTAATCTCCTATGGCAATGTTGGACATTGATTATATAAATCACCAAGGACCATGTTTTCTATTTTAATTATTTACTAAAGAAAAAAGTCACCTATCTAACATGGTCTGAAAATAAGTAAATGAATGGCACATTTTCAGTTTCAGGTGAGCAATCCCTTACATTTATTAGTTGTTTAATGGCGACTAAAACTCACCCCTGAGACCTCTGTGGCTGTTGTTGAGTTCGCCATGATGAGCTTCAGAGAAGTGAGACATACAAATAAAATAGTGGGCACGAGATGTTGGGCACGTCTCGTCTCTCACGCTATCTTGTCTATATGTTTCTTCTTTCTATTAGACAAATAACACAAAAAAAAGAAAAATAGAGGGACAGAGAGTGAAGCGTTAGACCACAGAAACTGAATCCCACGTTGTCAAGCTACAACAAAAACCTAAAATATGGAACTGAAAGCTGCATGAGCAGGGGAAAAAAATCTGCATTCCTTTGATAAAAACAAACAGACAGTGAAATTGACAACTTTAATTTGTTGAGTGCAGACATTTCTTTTTTCTTTCTACAAGTTTATTGAATTAATTAAGGTTTATCGAATACATCTTGACATTTTGAAAACTCTAAAAGGTTGAGACAGATTGGTAAATCTGAAAGTTTGTAAAAAAGTTATAGTAAGACATGAACTGTTTATTGTGTAAACCTGGGAAGAGTAGAGTACAACTACAAGGAACTGAAAAAAGTTTGACATATGAAATAAAATAAATCATAAAATAGTTTTTTTTTTTTTTTTTTTTTAAATCTGCCATCACCTTATAATATATGTTAATGGATCTGGTGTTGTAGTTAAAGTAAAGCATTGACAATGTAATTATTTTTTAATGCTAATTTTACATTTAGTGGAAAACTGGGAGAATATTTTAACTCGCTGTTATTAATTTCAAGAAAAGATTTACACTCTGAAGTGAAATTTCATAACAGTAAAATTTACTTATTACAACTGTACCAGGGACCCGCATTAACGTTTAGAGAAGAGTAGAAGAAAAATCTAAGTCACGTACCTGTTGTCTCTGTGCTGTCCGCGCAGGGCTCGACTTGCCCAAATCTGATGTTGGTCTGATTACTTCTCAAAGTGTTCAGGAAATATGTTTATCTTGGTGCTTCCTGCCTTTTTTCTTTCTTCCCCTTTACTGTCCAAAAAGACCATACACTTACTGGAAATATTTTCAACATCATAAACAGAATTTTTGTATTTGTAGTAAGGTACTTTTTAAATCTTAGAGGTAGCATTTTTGGTTAAATGTTTACGGCTCCGATGTGGTTTATGGTAGACAGGAAGCCAAACCTTGCTCTTATTAAATTAATAATAGTATACATGATGATTTGTTGCAATTGCAGTCTTTGCAAGCCACAGAGATGTTTTTGAGACATTTAGTATTTTTTTCCCTGTAACATTTTTTAAATTATTTTGTTTGTTTATTAATTTTTTTTGTTAGTGAGTTAGTAAAACGGCTGTATTAATTATTCTGGCCAATATTGCTGTCTTTAAGTAACTTGATTGCATGACAGTGTACAAAATTGTATTAAAATGCATTTAAGCCTTTGAAAACTCTATAACCAGACTTAATTAACTGAGATTGTTACACATGAATACATTTTAAAATTGAAGAGCGGATATGACCAAATCAAAAAAACTCTCACAAATGTCTTAGACACAACACAACAGGCAGCTTTATTCATAAATTTAAATTGTGTTTTACTATGTGTTTTAAATTTGTTTTAAATTTGCCATTCTTGACCATGAAAAACATAAAATGATGACACAACTTGAAGACTTGGAATTTATGACTTTAGTTCTGTGTTCCTTAGATTGACCAAGATTCCCAAGGTGTTTTCCAAACTGGATATATCAACCTCTGAAGGGCACTCTGGAGTGAAAACTATCATGGCCACCACGTTGAAGTGTCTTTCCAAACCGAAGTGCTCTGATGTACACTTCAGTCCCCATGGTCCTTTGTGCAAGGAAGTTGACTGGTGTTGTACAGTCGTGGCCAAAAGTTTTGAGAATTACATAAATATTGGAAATTGGAAAAGTTGCTGCTTAAGTTTTTATAATAGCAATTTGCATATACTCCAGAATGTTATGAAGAGTGATCACATGAATTGCATAGTCCTTCTTTGCCATGAAAATTAACTTAATCCTGAATAAAACTTTCCACTGCATTTCATTGCTTACATTAAAGGACCTGTTGAGAACATTTCAGTAATCGTCTTGTTAACTCAGGTGAGAATGTTGACGAACATAAGGCTGGAGATCATTATGTCAGGCTGATTGGGTTAGAAGGAGGGTGATGCTTGAAATCATTGTTCTTCCATTTTTAACCATGATGAACTGCAAAGAAACGCGTGCAGCCATCATTGCGTTGCATAAAAATGCCTTCACAGGCAAGGATATTGTGGTTACTAAGATTGCCATTAGTTCAACAATTTATAGGATCATCAAGAACTTCAAGAAAAGAGGTTTAATTCTTGTTAAAAAGGCTTCAGGACATCCAAGTCCAGCAAGCGCCAGGATCGTCTCCTAAAGAGGATTCAGCTGCGGGATCAGAGTGCCACCAGTGCAGAGCTTGCTCAGGAATGGCAGCAGGCAGGTGTGAGCGCATCTGCATGCACAGTGAGGCGAAGACTTTTGGAAGATGGTCTGGTGTCAAGAAGGGCAGCAAAGAAGGCACTTCTCTCAACAAACTGGGTCACATTATAACTAAAGACTGAACCCAAAAATTGGTTTACCATCTATCTAGCTGCTCTAGTTAGAGCAGAAGCAGTGGTTTCTCAAACACCACACAAGCGGATTTCAAATACTGGGTACCAGACCAACTTCCATGATCACTCTTTGTGCATTATCTACCTCACCACCCTGAATAAACACAGACGTGAGGTTCTTAAAAGAACTCTGTGTTGGACACTGATAAATAATGGATAAATATTCAACATCTGCCCCACTGTGGGGGACAACACAAGCCCTACTCCAAACCCAAACCCCAGCCTGCCACCTCCCAAACGTAGCTCTAGGGGTATGCAAGTGACCATCGCAGATAGAGAAAAGCCTGTCACAGTTACAGAGCCAGAAAGAAAGACAGAGACTACAAAGCAGAGATGGGCAACTTTGGTTCAGGAGGGCTGGTGTCCTGCAGAGTTTAGCTCCAACCATAATTAAACACACCTGTCTGTAGCTTTCTATTGATCCTGAAGAAACTGATTACCTTGTTAATTTATGCTTGATTAGTGCTGGAGCAAAACTCTGCAGGACACCAGCCCTCCAGGTTGTCCATCCCTGCTCCAGACCCATTCAGAATCTCTGATCAGGTGCTATGCACTGTGGACCAGATGGAGAGTTTGTAGAGTTTGAGGGCCTGGAATGAAGCCCTGCTCGCACTTCTGCTGTAAAGAGTGAGCTGCAGTTGGCTTCTTTAAAATGTTTGGAGCATTTTATCAAGGATAATTCCTAATGTTTGTGTCTTTACTGGTCCTGCCATGCCTTTGTCTCTACTAAGTAAGGGAAGTCTCAAATCTGATTTATTTGCCAGCTCCACGTCCTGTCTATAATGCTTTTTCTTCTGCCAAAGCCAGCTCTCCACTCTGGCTCCTCCCTTGTCCTCTGTCCCACCGGCTCATTTGATCATGCTGAGCCTCTGTTTCCACCCCAGTTCTGCAAACCTGCAGCTCTGCCTTGGTCCTCCTGGTATCTGCTCTCAACCTGTCTCTCCATCTCCTCAGTACTGCCTGGGTTTCCCCCTAGACCTCCATCATCTTTATCAGTTACCCCAACCTGGTTTTACTGCCCAAGTCTTCACCATGGCACCTCCATGCTTCCACCATCCTTTGGCTTTGATGTTTCCAGTTGAGAGAATGCTGGTGTGTCTGACTGCCGCTGCTATCTAGACCATTTTTTATTATTACCTTGCTTTACTTTCCAAGTTTTGTTTTATTTATCTTTTGGCTTGTGTTATTACCTTTTAAGACCCTGTTTTTCTTTTTAAATTGACCAGATAATTCCTTTCAGTCAAGCTGTCTTACCTGCCAAATGCAAGCTTTCGCCACCACGAAGCAGGCTTTTTCGTCCATCTTCCATGAGTAAGTAAACACTTTCTTTTGGAGTGCCGGTCGTATACTGGTTTTGGTGTAGGTGGTTTTAGGAAAGGCTATCTTCCCATTTACTTGCGCCGTTATAGCTTGGTGTGCTAGCTAATATGTTTTTTTAAACCTGTCTGCATAAGTAACTGTAGTATGTCTGTGTTGATGCTTGTCGTGGGCTTATTGTTTTCCTTTATACATTTTTATGCAATGCTTTAAAGACTCATTATCACCCTCCGGCTTGTGGAATATTCATATGCTATTTCTATTTTCATATTGTATTTCTGATAATTTTCCTGTGATGCTTGAACCTGTTATTTCATGTAATCAGCCCATTCTTCCTCAGTCTGTCTTTTTTGTTTTCCATGCAAATACTACTCTTGAGTTTTCTAATTCTTTTCCAAATTTCTTCCAAATGTTGATGCCTCTTTGCCATCTTGTATTTTGCTTTGAATGAAGTGTGCTCCTCTTAAAAGTAAGAGGCCTAGGGTCAGTTCAAATCCTCAGCCCTGGTTAAATTCATCTACCTGTACTCTCAGGCAAGAGTGGTTTGGGCAGACGGGCTGAGTGCAGGTGGAAAAAGGATGGGCTTCAGGTCTCTAGCCAGATTTTAAAAGACTGCTTAAATGCACATTGGTTAGGGAGGCTAAATCTAAATATTTTTAAAACTTGATTGCTATAAACGCAAGTAAGCCGAAAGTCATTTTTAAAACCATAAATTCAGTTATTAATCCAATTGTTTGCTCAGTTCCTGTTGTCAATCTGGAGATGTGCACAAATATCTCTGAAGTATTTGTTCAGAAAAGACAAGATATTAGATCACACCTCTTTCCTACTGACATAGATCACTCTAATTTGGTGCCTTCATCCAGCAGTTTCACAAACTTTCAGCCAATATCTTCATCTCAGATACTTAAAATAATTTCTCAGATGAAACTCACCTTTTGTCCTTCAGATATACTGTCTTGCCGTCTATTTAGAGAGGTTTTAGACACAATCAGCCCTTGCCTCTTAGCTGTAATAAACAGCTCTCTAATAAATTGAGTTTTTCCAGAAACGTTCAAATATGCTGTCGTACAGCCTCTATTAAAGAGACCTCATCTTGATCCCACTGTGCCCGACCACTACAGGCCTATTTGTCTCAAAGGTTTTAGAGAAAATTTCACTTTTACAGTTGACATATCTGGATATTTTAAATATTTTAGACCCATTTCGATCTGTTTTTAGAGCACAACATAGTTGTCACGGATCACAGAAGGCAGAGACAAGGATATCGTTCACACAGTG
>CAIGQW010053747.1:5097224-5144694 GCA_903798125.1 Danio choprae
AGTGTGACTGGTGATCGGGGCTGACAGAACGTGCAGGGGGTGTGACAATAGTACTAACTCTGCACTACTGAAAGTCGCAAATGACATTTTACTCTCTTTGGATTCTGGGTCATCTGCGATTTTGATACTGTAGATCACGGCATTTTGTTGAAATGACTCGAGTGTGTGTTGGGGTTCAGAGCCTTGCCTTACAGTGGTTTTCCTCATATTTGAAGGGGAGGTCTTTTTCTGTCAATATTTTACAGTATTTTATCTTTTTACAGTATTTAGGTATTTTTACTTCACCACCTGAACCCATTCATTGTAGTGTTCCTCAAGAATCTATTCTTGGCCCTCTATTCATAGGTTTCATGTGATGTCACATTTTTGTGACCGAACTGTACTATGCCGCCAATCTGTTGCGGTGCTAAATAGCTGAATTATGTCATGTTACTTCAGTAGTGCCAGTAAACTTAACTACTTTTCATTACATAAACGAGTCCTGATTTAAAATATTGTGCTTTACCAACAGGCTATCCAGTTCCGTGATCATGCTTGCGCTTCTCAACTGTTAACCCTTTGTGTAGTGGAGACAGCATAAACCACACTGCTTGCCTTTATTTATTACTGAATAGAACCACACTGTTTTTGTTATAACCGTGGTGAAACAAATAAAAGAGCCCCTTTACACCTTTAAACGATATCTTACTCTTATTTGCACAACCTAAAATGGAGTATGCTGCTACATGTGAGTCAATAAAAAATGCAAACGTGCATAATTCAATGCTGGATTGTAATCTAATTTGATTAACAGACCGTCACTCACCCGGACTGTAGATCATTTGGGTCTGTGTATAAGAAACATGCGAGTGCCATGTGCGATCTGCCATGTTTATGACACAAATAAATATTGTGGATGTCATGTGTTAATTCCTAAGATCTAAACCACTTTCTGTGATCAGATACACTTCATCTTCAAATACATTTTGAATGATAAACATGTCTTGATGTGTAAGAGTGATAGCCTTCACTGTAAATGCCCTGAGAGCTTCGCTGCTGTTTGGAGTGGATTGTGAACAACTTAGATATGCATTTCACCATTGTTGGAGGTTATTACTAGACTTTATGGTTCACCAGAATGTATTTTCTTTAAATACTGTTGTTTTTGGGTGAGTTTTCTGATCACCGTGGCCACGGCAAACCGTAGCAAAGCAGTGAATAAATGTACAGAAAAGGAAGCTGAGACACACATGTCGCAAATTTGAGGCAACAAAACAGTTCAACGTAGCATCAGAAGCATCATAACCAGTATTTGTTTATTTTTTAAGAAAAATATTGATTTAATTTAGTACCATTTACACAAATATGGCGACGAGCGTAGCGGAAGTGACGTTTTTGGTCCCCATGTATTATTTTTTCTCTACATGCTTTGTCAGGATTCTGCCACTTTGTTCTTGGTATTCTTGTTTTGGTGGCAGAGTTCGGACACTTGTCCTGTCTTGTCTAGTATGTCATGTTTTCTCAAGTCGAGCACTCATATTTCCCATCAATGTCTGCATTTGTCTTTGAATGAGCACCATCTTGGCTGCACTCAGGTCGTGCGTGCTTGGCATGGGATGGGTGCTCTCGTCCTGGTGTGTTTGTTATTTTGTTCGTGGCATGGTGTTTTTGTTCTCAGTGCTCCAGTCTAATTGGTTTTGGTTGGCGCTGGGATCAGAACATACATGTGTGAGTGCATGGTAAGTGTTTTATTTATCGTGTACTTGAGTCTTCCGTTCAGCCTTCTGTTGGTGTGGTGTTTAGCACGTGGTTCATGTTTACATGCACCGCATGTTTTAGTGTTGTGTTTTGTGTGAAAACGCGGTTAATGGTTTCTCTCATTGGCTGTGTGTTCTAGTCCTGTTTTAGGTGAGCACATGGCTTGTGTTGTGTCTTTGTACCATGTGCTTTCCTGTCTATTGTCTAGTCCCACCCTCCTTGTTAACTCATTTTTAGTTTATGTTCACCTGTCTCTTAATTATTTCTCCTTTTATAGTTTCCTTATGTCTGCTGTCCTGAGTCAGTTCATTATATATTGTTTCCAGTCTTGCCTCGTTGTGTCTTGCCCTGCCCAGTCAAGTTTGTTTGTTTATTTGTGTTTTAGTTATGTTTTCCCCCTCTAAGTAGTATTTGTTGTTTTTTTGTTTTATTTTATAAATAATAAACTCTTTTTTTAGTCTGCATTTGAGTCCTCGCTCCTTTCCCAAGCCATTGACCATGACATGCTTCCTTTAAGCTCAATACTATGCAAACATAATATAAACTGTTATGCCGATAACCTCCAACTTTATTTTCCTATCAAACCAGGAAAAGATTTATCATTAGAACACTTTTCTCATGCCTAAATAAGATTAAGACATAGATGATCAATAACTTTCTGTAACAATAACTTTCTGTTTCTGTATATACACTGCTGTCCATGTAATTTCTGAACAAGACAAAATTCTTACTACCCAAAGTTTAGTTTAGACACTCACATGCCTATTGTCTGTGTTTTATGCATAGGCACTTTGATTGTTCTGTTGTTACATTTACCATTTTCAGTGGTTAACACTGGGTTAATCTTTCGATTAAATGATACTCTTTAACCCAACAGTTGTTTGTTCATATTTGAGCCAACAACCCATGTTACAACCCAGCATTTTAGAGTGTACATACACAGCAGAATGCATTGTACTGTCAAACAATCATTCAAACTATTTAAACATCATCTTTATAAATGCAAAATTTTCACAGCATTTCTGGGTATCTGATTTCTGAAATGGTGCTCATAGTGTTAAATATTATGGTTAGGGATAAAGACACTGTCACTGCTGAATTTATATATTGATATATATATTATATATTGATTGTATAATTTGGATCTTTAAAGTCATCTGGTAAATCTTAGTAAACCCCTGAGCTTATTTTTTAATATAATATGCTCAATTAGTACTCATCTTTAACTTGCACAGAACTGCTCTGATGTATAACTGATGCCTTCTAAGAGTATTAACTTAAATTCTACAGTCGCTTAAATTCTACAGGTGTCCAGGGACAGGCTCTACAATGGTTTAAGTCATACTTAACTGACCGTTACCAGTTTGTCAATATAAATGGACAGCCTTCACAAACCAGGCCAGTAAAGTATGGGGTGCCTCAAGGGTCAGTTCTAGGCCCTTTGCTGTTTACAATATACATGCTACCCCTGGGAGACATTATTAGAAGACATGGGATCAGCTTCCACTGCTATGCAGATGATACCTAATTATATATTTCAACAAAACCTGATGAGACATCTGAACTGTCTAAACTAACTGAATGTAATAAAGATTGGATGACCAACAATTTTCTTCTCTTAAACTCAGACAAAAAAGAATTATTACTTATTAGGCCTAAACCCTGTACACAGCAGATCTCACAACTTGACCTGCAATTAGAGGGATACAAAGTTAGCATTAGCTCTACTGTAAAAGATCTGGGCATTATATTAGACAGTAATCTAACTCTTGAAAATTATATCTCCCATGTCACAAAAAACGCCTTCTTTCATCTGAGAAATATCGCTAAGTTACAAAATATGCTATCCATCTCAGATGCAGAAAAGCTAGTTCACGCATTTATGACTTCTAGGCTGGATTACTGTAATGCTCTGTTCACTGGTTGCCCAGCATCCTCTATTAATAAACTTAAGCTAGTACAAAATGCAGCTGCCAGAGTTCTTACCAGGTCTAGAAAATATGATTATATCACCCCAATTTTATCCTCCTTACGCTGGCTACCTGTTAAGTTCCGTATTGATTACAAAATATTGCTTCTTACCTATAAAGCTTTAAATAATCTAGCTCCTGTTTATCTAACTAACCTTCTGTCTCACTACAGTCCAACCCGCTCTTTAAGATCTCAAAACGCAGGGCTTCTGGTAGGACCCAGAATAGCAAAGTCGAGTAAAGGAGGTCGAGCCTTCTCGTTTATGGCTCCTAAACTCTGGAATAGCCTTCCTGATAATGTCCGAGGCTCAGACACACTCTCTCAGTTTAAAACTAGATTATAGACCTATCTTTTTAGTAAAGCATACATTCAATGCATTGCATAACGGTATGATGCATGAGTGTGCTCCTCCTGTCTTAACACAGCAACCATTGTGTTAGAAACTCTCATATGCTTTACATATTTGTTATATAACTGCTATTTTCATCTATAACAATCCAATTTCTTTCTGGTTTAAATACACTATGAACAGCAGCTACGCTAAATATTTTCTTTATTTTTTATTTCCACCTGGGGATACTCATCCCGAGGTCCCTACAGATTATGCAGCACCATCGATGCGACCCTAGACCTGTGAAGAGATGATCCAAAGGTATCCTGGACCAAGCCGTATCCCGAGCTGATACTGTGGTGGTCATGGAGGAATGGAGTGCATGAGACTGATTCCTGAAAGGCTACAGTGATGAACAAGTCTACGTTTGATCCTGTGGGCCAGCCTGACCTCCCGCTGGTGCCCTACCCACCTGCAGCTTCCACGATGGACGTCCAGCTTCTCCAGCCCTGGCGCCTAGACTGCAGCTCCACACAGAAAGTTTGGCCAGAAGAAAAAATGATCGTGCCTAACAGCCTGGTTTCTCTCAAGTTTTTTTTTTTTTTTTTTTTTTTTTCCCTTCACTTCGTCAATTGGTGAAGTTTTTTTCCTCGCCACTGTTGCCACTGGCCTGCTCGGATCGGGACTTGTGGAGCTGCGCTTCGGTGGATTTGCTCTTCAGTATTTGAACTTTCAGCAGTGAAACTTAAACCACACTGAACTGAACTGAACTAATCTGAACTAAACTCTAAAATCTGGACTTTACTAGAACATGTTAAGCTGCTTTGACACAATCTACATTGTAAAAAGCGCTATATAAATAAACTTGAATTGAATTAACCACATCCTACTTTCAGAAATATAACACATAGTAGCAACTGGATTACACTGAGCATATAGACTATGATCTCTCTGTCCATTTGAAACGTTAAAATACATCAAATACATTATCTGCTTACAAGAGAATTCAATTAAAGATTTAACCTCAAGATTAAAATGGTGTATTGAACACTGAATGCAAACAACATATCATCTAGCTGCTTGGTTTTGTAGATTCAGTTTCAATGACTTTTTCAAACTCTGGTTTATATACATTCAAAAATGTCCACCAGCCACTTGCTCGATTTGCAAAATACAAATATGCCTTATGGAAAAGAATGGAACGAGTTTAGTTCTGTTTAATGATTCATTCTAGTTGTTTAAAACTAAGTGAAGTTATTTATAAACTAATTTCGAGAGGAGCATGTGCTTATGATCACGGCTGGTCCTGCATTAACAAACGCATGATTCACCAACCAAATGATTCCTAACTCACTATAAATAACCAGAGTTTCTTACTTTAGTTATCTTGCCCTTGAAGAATGCTTCTCGCTACAAAATGCTTTAGCTACAGATTGCACTGCTATCATCCAACGTAGTCGCTGGAGCGCGTTCAGTAGAGTGGCGTCTTTCAGATGTAAACATCACTAAATGTTTTGGTCATCAAAATGGCTGCCGACCTTTTGCACCCTTGACTGACACTTCATTGAACCAATAGCTGAAAAGGAGAAGTGTCACCATCCAAGGAGCTCCCAGAATGAGAGAAGGTCCCGCCCTCTCTCTTGGCAGTTCATTAATCGACCGAGTTGCAAATGGCTTTGTGAATGACTTTGGCCAGATATGTTTGTGATTTTAATTATGTTAAGATTTCAAGCGTAATGTTATTTAATCATGGATTAAAGTAAATATAGCCAAACATACCATTCACACAGTTTCTACTAAGTATGGTTCTAGTACAGATTAAATGGTGACATCGTTTTTAAAGTTCAAAACTTTAAAAAAATTTTTTGATGATGGCATTTTAAAAAAATAAATATCTGTCAGATCTTATAGCCATTAAACTTCGGAAAAGATTATTAGTGAAAAACATTCAACACATCAAGCATAGAAGTATAATATAATAGTATAAGTATAATAGTAATATGAGGTGAGGTGAAAATAGCCCCTCTCAGACTATCCTTGAAGTATGGCATTGTGAGATCAGGGGGGAAAAAGCCCCAGCAACAAGCACATAAACACATATACATAGACATAACATCGCAACAGGGGATGTGGAGATAGTCCGATATAGGTAACAGCCATCTGGTCCTGCCGCTAGAGAGCACTGGTCACAGACCAGCCTACCCACACCGGGGGTAATAAGCATACGAAGGCATGGGATGCGGGGGGAGACAGTGATTATCTATCTGTAGCTGTGTATGTGTGTGTGTGTGTGTGTGTATAAGACTATAGAGTCTCAATAGGTGTCCTTGGAACAGGGAGCAGAAATTCAGAGCGTCTTGTTATCTTGTTCTCCGGGGGAAGTTGTTTGTCTCCAGCCAAGGCCGTCTGGCAAAAGTGTCGCAGGGATGCCGAAAGAGAAAATCGAAAAAGGTTTCCAAATTTGGGTCAATATCTGCCAATTTTGCAGATATCTAATGTCCGTCACTGGTCTCCAGGTCTGTCCAAATCTTGTTGCATAGCCGCTAGTTTTAAAATTTGCGGTCCATAACTGCTGTGCTAACAGCCCTGCTAACCACCGTTTCAATCCAGCCGGCCAGCTTGGTGGGGTTTTGAGCCGATCTGATCGCTTTTTATCAATTGTCAATACCCCAGGGCCCTGCCTAAGCCCATCAGCAGAAATCCTGTTAGCAAAGCTAAGAGTTTTCCATCGTTTTGGAAACTATTGCAATTCCCTTTAAATGGACCAACTTCAGATGGTTGAAATCTTGACTTTGAATGACAATATCACTTGAAAAAAAACTAACTCCAATATTGTGCAGCCTTAGTCTATGATGAGTGATCAATCAGTTGTCAAAATCAAATCAATCAATGACACTTTCTGACTTGCAATTAATTAGTCCACCACAGAGCAGCAGCGTTTGCCTCTTTTTTATGGCATTTAAGATCTGTATGTCTCAAGCAAAACTGTAAGCTGATAGAAACTGGCATTATTTAGAGTAGATAAACACTTGCTCTGTAATTCCACTTGCCCATCCTAATATGTCAATATACACTGATTCAAATGGCACTCTTTTGACAAGCAGTACAAAGCAACTTCAAAAAAAATTGTAATCCATTCATCCACCATACTGTAACTCCATCCTATTATTTACTTATTTTCGCTTGTAGATCATATCTGCAGCACAGATAAAATAAAGATAACTTATTTTTTCACATTTATACATTTTAATAGTTGCTTGTATTCATTATCTCAGAGCATCTTGTTTTGGAGATTCAAAAGAGTGAAGTTTCAAATCCGTTTCTTTGTCCCTGTCTAAAGCATTTGAAACTGTGGTTTGTGATTTTGACAGTTTGGTTGTGCAACATATAATCTTCAGGCATTGGTCAATCATGTGCACATATGTATGTGGTTACAGTGATCAGAATGGAAAAGGAAATGACTGCAGAATTGACAAAACAACCATAAAATACACACTTAAAAATATTATATGTAAAGCAGTGCTGAGCACGTGTAATATTTCTTCTTTTTATATATAGGCTTAGATAGAGATGAAAATACAGTTTAAAGTCAAATGCAAAAGCACTGTATTTGGTAATGTTTGAGAATGGTCAAATGTGTGAAACTGGAAATTCATGTTCTCAGGTGACGTGTTTTAAAGAGATCATTTACTTAAGGGGCAGGAGGCTGATTGCTGTATTTATACAAGCTGACTTCACAGACGCAGATGAAAAGGCAAAGAATTAGCCTATATATAAAGCTGTGTAGTCTATTAAAAAAAACTGAGACATGCCCTGATGTGTAAACATGAGTAAACTGTGTTCACAATGTTCACAAAACCAAACAGTTCAGTTTTCAAGAAGTAATATTGTTTCTTCCTCACATGCTCCTAAAGCTCTAATCTACTTAATCTTTTTGATCGTTTGTGTACAGTTGTCATCAGACTGTATGTATCTAAATATGCATCTAAAAAGACAGTTTACGAAACTGCACCTTGACCTACCCTACAAACCTATACGAAAGCTGTCTTTGGAAGTACAAACTCAAATAGCTTGTGAAGTTAACTCCACAACATTTCTTGTCCAGTTTCACGTATTGTTCCCTAAAAAAATTGTGCAAGTATACAAATGTCACATATTATATCTGAGCTTCCCTTTTCTGTCATATTCATATTCCTGTGAATATCAAACAGTGCCTTTTAAAAGAGAACTTGCAACTCAAATTATATGTATATATATAAATTATGTAAAATAATAAAATTAATAGGAATTTTCTGTATTTCCATGTCACTTTTATAGTATGAGTTTGTATGATGTATTTGTATGAGGTTAATGGAAAATCAGCAAAACTAAACTAAACAAAACCATCAGAATATTACCAGAACATTACTTTTTGAAACTTTTTTCTTTTTTTTAATACTGTGAACTGTGTGGAAAAAAGTTAAAGCTATAGACATTTTGCTTTGGTTATTGTTTTATTCTGTTTGGTCACAATGAGTTAAAAGGTTGGTATTTTTATAGGCCTGCTGATAACAAAACCAACAGCTAGTTTTTTGACAAGCAAACATGAAATGCATTGCCTGAAATTGCCAACTCGCCAATGAACATGCCACATGCAACAACAATTCATAGCAATTAAGTAGAATTTAGCCTCCAAAAGCTGTTCAGTGGGGGTAATTAGCAGAGATGACAAGACATTTCGGCCACTTAAAAAATGCAGTGGAAAAAAACAATTATACATTTAAAACAAATATACCCATTTATAAAATAAATTGTAAAATAGTTATACATTTAAAATAAAGATATTCACATAAAAAGTTATATAGCTATATATAGTTAGTTAAATAGCTATATTTTTTAAAGATCAAGATTATCACAACAAAATTTAAATAATAATATGTAATATAATTTAATAATAATGATGATATATTTTTAAATAATATAATAATAATTAGGGCCTCACAGTGGCGCAGTGGGTAGCACGTTCGCCTCACAGCAAGAAGGTCGAGAAGGTTCGAGCCTCGGCTGGGTCAGTTGGCATTTCTGTGTGGAGTTTGCATGTTCTCCCTGTGTTGGCGTGGGTTTCCTCCAGGTGCTCCGGTTTCCCCCACAAGTCCGAAGACATGCGGTATAGGTGAATTGGGTAGACTAAATTGTCCGTAGTGTATGAGTGTGAATGGGTGTGTATGGATGTTTCCCAGAGATGGGTTGCAGCTGGAAGGACATCCACTGCGTAAAATATATGCTGGATAAATTGGCAGTTCATTCCGCTGTGGCGACCCCAGATTAATAAAGGGACTAAGACGAAATGAAAATGAATGAATGAATGAATAATAATAATTATATGGTATTATAAGAATAACAACAGTGACAATGTTTGAAGTGGAAACAAAATCAACGTCATATTTATGACATAAAATGTGTAATCATGATTTTAAATGCACAACTTTTTACAAACTACATGCATTTCAAACAAATGTAAACAAGCTTTGTTACTGGTAATACCTCTATTGACAGAAATGTATTTTATGGTTAAGCAAATATGCAGAGCATATAAACGTATATTATATATTGTAGGCGTGTTACTGGACAAATTAAATCAGAGCTCTTGAATTGTGGCCAGTGTGCTGTACATACATTCACACAGGTACAGATGAACAATGTTCTCTTCTAAACATTTTATGAGTTGTCGATAACATATTGTTTTAAAGGGTGTGGAGACCTGAAACTTCTCGCCCCCAAACCAAACACTTTATCCTTCAGGTTACAGGTCACATAAAGCACTCACCACTGGTAAAGTTTCCCCTCCCCGTCATCATGTTAAAGGTGATTTCCAGTGTCAGCGAGATCTATCAGAACATCATTCTCTGGAGGAGGTGAGACGATATCAGAAAGACTCTACATTGAAACAGGTAAGAGAGAGGATACAATTTTAAATATTTATTAAAATGGCATCACTTGTCCTAATTAGTACTTATTCGGACACTTTCTCTGTAGCTATGTTATGAGAAAAGCCCCGTTTCCATCCAATAAGTAAAAGAGAACAAAATCATCACTTTCTGATTAACTGCCAGCAAATATTAAAAAGAAAAATGGAATGTTTCTTAAATAATAAATTACTTTTAGCCTCAGAAGATGTAATGTAATGAATGCGCAGTAGCTTTTGGAGGCGTGAGATTACTCTTTAGGAGCACAGACACTGCTGGTAATACCAAACCACTTTGATGATGAACTTTGACTAAAGCACATTAGAATGACCAAAACATTTCAGATGTTGTGTAAAGTGTTTGGTCTACTAGTTTGTCCATTAATGCTGTCCTATTATGCCCATTTTTGTTATCATGATCTGCTAAAACAAAATCACATGAGTTTTTGATGCGCATGCTCAAATTTTTGTGTTTCCATCGTAGTTTGTGCACATTTTTTAGCAGATAAAACTTTTGTCCAACTCAGTTGTGCGTTAATGTTTTTTTAATGCACATTTTCAAAATGTATGCCCATCTTAGTATCTCCATTAAGCATTTTGAAATTCAGTATTATACTAAAAATAGGTGGATGGAAACATAGCTTGGTTATATTAGCCAAGTGAAAATGCTTTGTATACTTGTAGTACGACACTGTCTCTAAAAGATTATTCTCATTCACCAGGTGTCTCTTGTCAGTGATGTCATATCAGGCAGAATCAAGGACGTCTCAGCCTCAAATGACTGTGACCAGTCACACAGTTTCTCACTGGAGCTCTGACATCTGTGACTGCTGTGATGACTGCGGCATCTGTGAGTGACTGAGGGAGATGAAGCTCTGCCATTTCATTGTATCTTGTATACAATGATTATAAAGCATTCTATTATATTCTGTTTTGTTCTGTTCTATTCTATTCTGTTCTGTTTTGTTTTGTTCTGTTGTATTCTATTCTGTTCTATTCTATTTTGCTCTGTTGTATTCTATTAAATTATTGCCTTTTTAATTTTTATTTAATTCACTATGATACACAGTTGAGCTATGATGAAGTGATGGTGCAGATAAAAAGTGAAACATACATGTTTCAAGTTTGCGGAGAATATTTGTTACAGAGAGAGAAGATACAGTATGTTTATATGTTTGTTTGTACTTGTGGTTATCCTGGATGCCTAAGCCTGCATAAAAATAAGATCACCTTTGCATGTGTAGTTTTACTTGGAAAAGATTACCAGCATTGGATGTGTTATTTTTACACTGGACTATTTGATTCTGATTGGTCAATCACAACATTCCAAGTTGCTATTCCCCAATAACAACCGATTAAACATAACAAAGGCTCTTCCAGGTATGCAAGGGTGCGCAGGTCTAAAGAACTGTCCCTTTAATTATTATGATTAGTATAGCTCAGAGTATACTTTGGTTAAAATGTTGAATATAAGCATTTTATAGTAGTGCTTGTGTTTACTCACTTCAGTTTAGACACACAATGACAAACTTCCTTATACACTTCTCTTTAGGGAAATCCCCACTGCCATTTTGAAGTTTATACAGACAGTTCAATGACGCTTTGACAATAACTGAGAGCAATCCTACTTTATAACTTTAAGCAGATCAGTATACTCCAGCTACACTGCAAAAAAAATGCTGGGCTTCATACACTTCCTTCATGTTGTCCCAACACAAATCAATTAAACTAACTCAATTAATTTTGACAAATTGAAGTGGATTGAGCATAAAACCAATTAAGTTGTTCCAAAAAAACTAAATAATTGTACTTTAAAAAATTTAAATAAGTAGTTTAAACAAGCAGCAAAAAAAAATTCTTGTTATGACATTAAATATTTAACCTCAGAATGATCTCAAAAGTAAAAAAGTAGAGCTGAAGTCTGATCCTGTGGGGGCTGCATGTGCTTTAAAATTCATCAGCTTAAAAAAATCTTGCTAGAAATGTAAAAAGTTATGTAATCAGTTACATTAAGTCACTGAAATCCTTATGCTACATATTACATTTTAAATAGGGTAACTCGTAAACTTGTACTCGGGATCTATTGCATTTCCAAAGTAACTTTCTCAGCACTTTTTACTGTACGTAACAGCTAAGTTCATGAGTGAATTGCTTAATAAGCTGAAATGTGTAATGTCACGTAAACACGTTACATAGATTTCGTAACGGTCAAAATTGCCTTAAACAAAATCAGATCAGAACAATACCTGATTTCATGCAAGGTATTCATGGAAGTAAAAGTAGAAAACATCATAACTACCAAGCAATTGTCTTTTGAGTCATGCAAAGGTTTTCCTTCCAATAATTATCCATAAATTCAATCAAGATTACCCGCTCACAGCAGTCCTTACTGTGGACTCGCATCTAGCTTGAGTGGGCACTTCTAGACAGGGGTGCTGGTAATATTTTGTTTTAATAAAGCATGAAATCATGTCATCAAAATCATCAAAATAAGCACTGATAATATTCTACAGCAGCTTCTGACAGATTTCCCACCAACATTTTTGATCTTGCTGATATTTGTGCTTTGACGTTTAAGTCCTCCTCAACTTAATAGTACCTCATAAATAAAATGTATTGATTTGAAAGCACTATTGGAATTTCATTTAAATATGGTTTTCTGACTTGCATGTAGACAGGCAACAGATTTCTGAAATGATCCGATTTTTTATTTAAACCCATAATTGTTGACATCTACTGGACAAATAACAATTTAAAGCTCTGAAATACCTTAATTTTAAGCTCGTTTTGTAAAATGGTGTGTAATTTGACAATGCTTTTCTCCTCAGGTTTGTGTGGGGCATTTATTCCTTGCATCTTGGGTTGTAAGGTGGCACAGGATAATGGCGACAGCTGCTGTTTGCCCTTCCTACCTGGAGCCATGGTTGCACTGAGGACCAGCATCCGTGACCGATATCATATTAATGTAGGTGATGAAATAAAAATGTTTTTTTAAATCATGCTGAAATCTGTCATTTCATAACACTGTTGTCAAAATCTAAAGTAAGTGTCTTATCTCTTTTTAAGGGATCTGTCTGTGATGACTGGGTGATCATGACCTGCTGCTCTTTCTGTGGACTCTGCCAGCTGGCCCGAGAACAGAAGGCCAGAGGCTAATTTGAAAATGAAGGGAATGCTATCAACGATTTAAAACCTAAATTGATGGAATTAAATTTTTTATTATGATTTTATTTTATGATTTTTATTATGATGTTTTTTTCCCTTCAACTATGAAATGTTGGATTTTATTTTATTTATTGCATTAGATTTTACACAATAAACTGACCTTTTTTGACTGCTTTTACATCTATCCGTCTACCTCAATTTAGGGCAATATTATTATAATAAAACTCCAATAATTATTAGGATACAAATATGCATTTACAGAAAGATTTCTCTGCTTGACAAATAAAAACAACGGGAGTAGGCAACACTGCTTATTGTCTGATCTGACGTTGTTGGTTCCTCTTTCTATTCCTGTGAGGAGAAGCTCCCGTTTAAAAGAGAAAGAGTGCCTCTGATAGCTGCAAAACTATCTGAAAGTATTTCATGAAGGTAAGATACTAACTCATATTAGTTTTTAAATCCAGAGCTTGCTTCTTTTTTTTTTTTAAGCAAAGATATGCGAGCTTATATTACTTTAAATGAGTTCTCTGTTTGTTTTGCTCACAATGTCTTTGTACGTACTTCAGTATCACTTTCATTAACAAATGGAGCAAGTGGGGAAAATAGAACTTGTCATTTACATTGAACTTTAAGTAAGGTGTTTAAGTATTGACTTTATTTGTACTGTTTTAATACACTCTAGTTTTATTTTTTAAATAAAATTGTTTAGAGAAGCTGTCAGTTAATTTGGCTTATTAGAGAAGTGTGTTTCGGAGTAATGTCATTTTAGGAGAAATCATTTTTTTCTGTCTGCATTCATATAAAGTGCCCAGTATAAATGAGTACACCCCTTTTGAAAATGAATATTTTTAATAATTTCTCAGTGAAAATGGACAATATTTCCGTGTGTTTAAACAAAAACAGTTTAATTAAACAGTTATATTCATTTTTCTTCTTCATTAAAATTTAACATTCATTGGGGTGTGATAATATTTCCACAGTAATCTTGTAAGATTAATTCCAGTTTTGGTTTGGTACCGACTAATCTGATAGTGAGCAGCAAGAATTGCTTACAGTGCAACCAAAATCACAAAATGTCTGGTTATATACTTCATTTAAGTTATTTTTTTATTTCATAATCGTTAAAATTATATATATATTTAATTATATATTTATTATATAGCATCCTATAAATTAATGTACAAGGGTTGTACTCTTTATTACTCATTCATTTATTACTCACTGCACTTTCACTAACCTCTGTCATTTTATTGATTGGTAATACATGAAATAAATATTTAAAACCTCTATTGCTTGTTTTTGCTTTTATTTATTACATCCAAAGAAAAAAAGTACATTTGACATTTCAGATTAAATTGATTATAACCTCAATCTTTTTTTTCATCTCTTTAGCAGTTGGCTGTTAAACTCTCAATACTGGACTAGACGCAGCTCTTACCAAGTGAAAAGCTTTGTAATGTTGGACTCAGTTAATTGGAATTTCGTTTAAAAGTGGAACTGAAAAATATGGCAAATTCTGCATGTCACGAACTGATGCTAAAGGCTACTTTTATCTGTCTCCTAAAACTTGCCTGCAGCTACAGTTTCAGAAGTTGCATAGAGATCCCAGATTCTAATCATACAATCTTCACATGTGTTAAAAGTTATGAACGAGACATAACTGCGATTGTGAGTGATGTATTTCCCACTGCAATAAATCTCACAATCTCTCGTAGCAACATTGAATATGTGCAAAGTCGAAGCTTCCATCGTCTGTCCAATCTGACTGCTCTGGTATTGGATGCTAACCATATTACTAACATCAACAAGGATGCTTTTAATAATCTACACCTTCTACAAACTTTAAATCTGTCCTGCAACAACATATCATTTCTCCACCGGGATGTCTTCAGTAACCTTCATAACCTCACACAGCTGCTCCTGGGAAGCAATAAACTGACTAATCCTGATAAGTATCTATTTTCCAGTCTGACAAACCTCAAGATTCTTGACTTACGCAGAAACCACCTGTATAACTTTTCCTCTGTGGTTGAATGCATAACGAACCTGACCAGCTTGATAAAACTGGATCTTTCTTTTAACAAGCTGACCAACCTGCAACACTCCACCCGTCTGCCAGAGTCACTTGCCTCGCTCTACCTCAGTGATAACAAACTAAAGACACTGGGATGTGACAAGTCTTTCCTAATGAATGTCAAAGTGCTGGATTTCTCAGACAACAAAAACCTGTCATCCAAATCTTTTCTTGGCCTGAAACTGGAGAATATAAGGTACTTGCGGTTGCGCTTTACCAATGTCTCCATTTTCAAACTTCTTACTTATCCCAATGTGCATCCGTGGCACATTGACTTTTCTGGCCTGAAACTGAAGAACTCCCATGCACTGAGTTCACTGTGTGTCCTTATGCGAAATCACAGCCATAAACATTTACAAATACCTAACATGTTCCTCCAGAGCAATTCTATAGGAGCTCTAAAAAACAATACATTTCGTTATTGCCCCAATATCACATATGAAATGGACCTCTCGCGGAACGAACTGAAGACCGCGGGCTGCTTGCAGTTTCTCCACAATCAGACTCAACTGAACAGTCTCAAGATGGAGCATAATCATCTGACCAGGCTAATGTCCTGCAACAAAGCAGAAAATCATGATAGCCTGACAAGCCTAAGCTATCGATACAATCGTATTCTACAGATCAGTGGTTATGCCTTCAGCAATACCCCAAAATTACAAAAACTGGAACTGAACATAAACATAATTGCTTATATGGACCATAAAGCCTTAAGTGGGCTCAAAGATCTCGAGACTCTTCGTCTCGACAACAACCTTCTGACTGATATCTACAACGACAGCTTTGAAGATCTCACTAACCTGACGACTCTGAATCTGCGGAACAATCAGATAGCTGTCATTTTCAACTATACCTTTCAGAATCTGTCTAAACTAGATATTTTAGATTTAGGAGGAAACAAGATCTCACAGCTGAAACCGCATGCTTTTGATGGGCTATATAGCTTGAGCAATCTGTATCTAGATAGAAATCATCTTAAAATGATTGATACCGTACTCTTTGGGAAACTCTCTGGCACCCTGCAGGTGCTGGATTTGCAGGCTAACCACATTGTGTATTTTACAGAACGTACACACTCGCCGTTTAAAAATATGTCAAGACTTTACGACTTGAAACTTGATGGGCAGCAACCTAGCGGCATTAACTTGTTGCCTGGTTCATTTTTCCGTGGTCTAACTTCTCTGAAAAGTCTTTATCTCACCAATAATCATATTATTGGATTTGGTGATGAAACATTTGATGATCTGAAAAACTTGGATTTCCTAACTCTGGACAACTCATGTGCTGGGGTTGCCCAGCTCCAATCTGGAATTTTCAAAAACCTTCAAAAACTAAGGATGTTATCTCTTGAGAACATGGGCATTAAATCTTTTTCTAAAGATGTTTTTGGAAATCTCACCGGACTGAAGACACTACATTTGAATCGCAATCCCATGATGTCTTTGAACATTAGTTTACTGGACAAAATGACTAATTTAACGTACATTGACATGCGCAGTTGTCCTCTCAGTTGTGGCTGCCATAACAGTGATCTACAGAACTGGACCGTAATGAATAAGAGGCTCCAGTTTCCACATCTTTTCAATATCACATGCCCAGACCACCCAGGCTCATATTTTCACAACTTTGACACTAAAGTGTGTTACTTGGACATAGAGCTCTACTTTTTTTCCTCAACCTTCACATTGACAATTTTAATAACCTTAATACCACTTCTCTATGTCAAACTTTACTGGAAATTCAAGTATGGCTACTATGTGTTTCGATCGTGGTTTGGAGAACAGTGGCGTCGCTTAAGGGACCAGGAGGAAAAATACAATTACGATGCCTTTGTTTCCTATAATTCAGCAGATGAAGAGTGGGTAATGGAACAGTTGCTGCCGAACCTTGAGGGTTCTTCATTTCGCCTCTGCCTCCACCACAGAGATTTCGAGCTGGGCCGTGATATTGTTGACAACATTGTAGCTGCTGTCTATGGCAGTCGTAAAACAATCTGCGTGGTCAGTCAGAGCTTCCTTCGCAGCGAATGGTGCTCACTGGAGATTCAGTTGGCCAGCTATCGCCTCTTCCAGGAAATGCAGGATGTACTTTTGCTTGTATTTCTGGAGCCCATCCCTGAACGACAATTGTCTGCTTATCATCGCATGAGGAAGGTCATGCTCAAAAAGACCTATCTCCAGTGGCCTGGGTCAAACTGTTCTGATCCAAACAGTGCAAAGGAACTGTTTTGGAATCAATTAAAGAGAGCTTTAAGAAGCAGCAACACTGGAAGCCAAGAGGAGCAAAAGATAGATGACAATGATCAGAGGAGAAAAGAGAAAGTGGGTGCAGACAAGGAGGAAAGAGAATATTTTGTAAATCAGGCACCAACAGAAGATGAAATATATTACCTGATGCCCTAACTACACTGACATTATTTATTTATTTATATATATATTTGTTTATATATATATATATATATATATATATATATGGGGCCTCACAGTGGCGCAGTGGGTAGCACGTTCGCCTCACAGCAAGAAGGTCGCTCGTTCACGCCCCGGCTGGGTCAGTTGGCGTTTCTGTGTGGAGTTTGCATGTTCTCCCTGTGTTGGCGTGGGTTTCCTCCGGGTGCTCCGGTTTCCCCCACAAGTCCAAAGACATGCGGTACAGGTGAATTGGGTAAGCTAAATTGTCCGTAGTGTATGAGTGTGAATGGGTGTGTATGGATGTTTCCCAGAGATGGGTTGCAGCTGGAAGGGCATCTGCTGTGTAAAACATATGCTGGATAAGTTGGCGGTTCATTCCGCTGTGGCGACCCCAGATTAATAAAGGGACTAAGCCGAAATGAAAATGAATGAATGAATGAATATATATATATGATCAAATTTAATCTGTAACAGTGTAAACTTGATTAACTGACTTCAATAAATTTAACAGGCTGTAAATGATGCATATATGTATATACAATTAATATGTTTGTACCTTGTTATATGTTTAGCATACACTTTTACTACTTGACAAACAATTTCAGAAAAGTCCAAAATAATAATCTGAAAACAAAAAAAACAAAACACTTGACTTTTTAATATGCTTTTGTGGTGAAAATGTGAAAAAGATTTATATTAATGCAAAAAGTAAATAATTACGTAAACTAATAAATAAGAAATTCAACATGTAAAACAAATGTTTTTTTTTTTTTTTTACTTTTACAAGAGTGTTACACAGTTTACTGTTTACATTTCATTTTACTACAAATTATTTTACCAACGTAAATTGTGAAATTAGTTTCATATAAACATTTCAATTTTGTACTGCCTTATTAAAGGAATATCTCAAAATCATGTGACCTTTTTCACAGAATACTGAACTTGAGTAGAAATAATAAAAGTCCAGCCAAAATGTATTTTAAAGAAACCTGACTAAAGAACAAAAAGAAATAAATAAACAAGCAGCATCATTTGTTGTAAATAACACATTTATCCCATTTAAGCAGGAGAATTAATATCTGTGCAGCACAAAGAGTGATATTAAGAAGTTATTCGCTCTTACTACCTTTCGAATTAGTATATAAGAATACACTAAAGAAATCATGACTATACATAATGTGAGCACGCTGAACTCCCAAAATGAAATCACATGTAGAGGTGATGGTCTTTTTGAAACAATAAAAAAGTTAAATCAGTGTTGCGAAGGGGAAAAAAAATGTATTTACACAAAGCAACAAATAATTGCTTAGCGGAACCAGCGATGATTCGAACTGGTCAAAACCCTTCTCTAAAGGAAAGGGTGAGGGTAAAATGGTGTGTGTGACCTGGGACAAAAACTCATACTAGGACATTCTGACCTGTGTTGGGTGTTAGATGGTTGTGGACAGCGGAAAAAAGGCTCATACTGAAATCCCTCTGTGAGATAAGATGCTGAGAATGAAAAAGGTGCCGTTTTTTTTCTTTCATCCCGAATTTGTAACTGGTGAGACCAGAAGCTGGATCCTCCAAAAGAAGCTTCTTGTGGTCTTTGTTTCCTGCTGTCATAAATTTGGTATGAATCAATATTAACATCTGTGTCTTCTCTCAACTGCTGAGAGATTTTGGACAGATCTAAATGTACATTTGTCCAACTCTCCCCTCTGCTGCGGAACTGCTGCTGGGAATGTGGATTTACAGTATGATCCTCCCAGGTTGGGGCTTTGAGTAGAGGTGCGGCATGCTGGGTAAGGGTCGGGTCCTGGTTGAAGAGGTGTCCGATGGAATGCTGATGAGGTCTGAAGCAATCCTGAGACAACTCAGCTGGTTTCCACTGGTGAAACTGCAAAGACAGACCAAACAAATTCATATGCAAAAATAGACAAGCAAATTCCAGCGTTATGGATGTCAGATTGGCAGTAAAACCTTGAAACATAAATTCACATAGAATGTATATGTTATTGGTATATTGAAACATCTGTTTATATTTTTCAAAAACTGAACCGCAGAGTTAAGGGATCAGAAAAATGTTTTAATTAAGTGAAATAAACGTGTTGTGGATGTGACTAAAAAAGTATGCTGTAAAAAGTTTACAGCATACAACATAGTTCGTAGAGATCCTGTGAATTCAACTACACAACACAAAATAAATAATACTAATCACAGGAATAAGAGTTGTCTTTGTGTGGAACAAAAAATATTATTTTGTCATTTTTATTGTTATTCTAATTAGTATTTATTTGTATTTTTTTTACATTTTTGCATTTATGAGGAAAAAGCTTAGTTATGGATATCCTAATCCATTAGGGATGTCAGATGTGAAATTGCCACTTGTGTGACTTTGGTAAATCAAATAAAATAATTAGAAAACGTTGACAGAGATATTTTTGAGTATTTTACAGTACTTTAAAACACAAGCCTACAAAAACAAGGGTTTTGCTATTAAGCAACTTAATAGCTAAGCCGAAGGAAAATGGATGAATTAATTCTAGCATAATATGTTTGATTGAGAGAAATTAAACACTGTTTGATTAAAGCGACTCACCATGTCCACCTGTGACTGTTGTGGTTCTTTTAGGAAGAATTGAGGAGAAGAGATCTTCCACTCTTGTACCCTACATTTATTGGTGGAAACACCCCTGTCCAGATGTTGCTGAACTTGATCTGACAAGAAATCTTGCCCTATGGCACTGTCTATGATGCAGAGAAGTCATTATAAACATAAATTATGTACACAACAATATGTGTGTGTTTCAATAACACATGAATAACATTTTCCCTCTCCAAATTTAACAATGCTACTCATACATGCTTTAATTTGAGCTTTAGAGTTAAAGGGAAGTTTTGTTACCATCTAAAACCAACATGAATAAAAAAGGTTACATATATAGGAACTTGTTTAAGCTGCCTTTCGAACGTATTTCTCCTTTAGGTTGGACACTCTCAGTTGTTACTTTCCACAAAACTCAAAAAAGTCTCATACCTGTCCAAATCGGCATGTTGCTGGTGTTACACCTATCCTCGATCTCCACTGCATGGCTAAATGGTGAACGGTCTTCACATGGCAGTTCTGTGCTTAGCTGAGAGGCTTTTTGGTTCCCATTCAAGGATGAATGTAGCCTGTGCAGGTTGTGATTTAAGTGGAAGTTGTGTCTTTTTTGTAAAGTCTGCATTAGTGTCTTCTTACACTTATCCAGTAGGGAGCGCTGATGGCTTGGCACATAGAGGTCTGAAGCCGAGCACAAACGTTCAGCCAGCCTTTTTACTCCTTCTCTATAAGACACTGACATTTTCTCCTCCTGCTTGTCATTGTTTGCTAATTGTCCGGCCTCAGAGTCCAGTCCAGATAGAGAAGTTACAGGCTCTATATCTTCCATGTTTGGGAATTCCACGATTGCAGAGGTTTCCTCAAATCTCTGAATATGGTTTTCATCATCAGGGCTCTTGAGAGTGCTTGTTTGTGAAATATCAAAGTTATGCTTATTAGTTTCACCTGGAGTAGAGCATAACTGGTGAACTAGTTCATTTTCCGAGGATGACAAAATCACTTGTTCAGGTTCTTTTGGACTATTTTGCTTTGTTTTGCTATTATTATCTTCCATTCCAGTTCTGGTATTTCTTTTATGCTTCCCATTTACACTTGATGATGATATAGGAACTGAGACTTCTAACTGTCTATTAGTCTGAAAACCACCTGTTTTTCCCCCAGTAAGCTCTTTTTTTGAAGTTTTCCTCTTCACTTGTGGGGGTGAATTGTTCTCTGGTTCTGGTACATCATTGAGAATGCAGTCCTGGTCTGAATCGGGTACCAGTGGAGGTAGCTGTGATCTAATGTGCACCATAGACCGTTTTCTCTGCTCCTTTTTCTGGTTATCTTGCTTTATTTGCTCGCTCACCAGTCGCTCAATATCCATTGACCTAACCTCTTTGCTGAAAAGGCCTTTGATGGAGGTAAGGCGTCCTTCAGTTATGATGCTTGGCTTCTGGGGGATGAATGGCTTGGCAAATGGCCTCTCTTTTCTAGATCCAGACATTGGATGGATGTGATGGTGCTGGGCTTCATAACCAACTTCTTTTCTGCTTTGCTGAGGGCATGGCTGAGACCTGTTTTTCTCTTGACCTCGAAACTGATTCCTCTCCTTCCTGGTTTTAAGACGCCTCACTTTATGTGCAGAGTTACAAAGCACGTCTGTTTTCAAGCTGCTGCTTTCTGTATGGCACGAAGACTTGGCTTTGCTACTGTGCTGTTCGTTGGATGTCTTTGGCAAGCTTTTGGTGAAAGGCTGGCTCGTCTTCATGTTAATACTATAAAACAGAGGTTATTAACAATAAAAGAATTTGTCATACTAAAATTATTTAGACTATAGGTTAGGCATACACTAATAATAATGCTAACCTCAATATGTTAAAACATGGTTAACACTGAGCAAACTCGATAAACAAGTTTAGCAACCTATCTCAAATAAAGAGAATTCTTCGTGACCAAACTGTCAAAATAAATAATTTTTCACTGTGAAATATTTATCAAACGGAATCGGTATGAAGTCTAAATGCCGTTAGGTTTTACCTTTACGTTGCTCGGCAACGTGCTTCCATAAATCATAAAAAGCGCATCCGGGTAAAAATAATTATATATATTTTTCTAAGAGAATTTCTATTAAGTAATGCTTAAGTGCTTTCAGGTACATTTGCAAATTTATACACGAAACTCATTTAATATGGCGTTTATCGCAGTTATCTCAATAGACTGGTTATCTCATAGGTCGATCGTGCTCGGCGATCTGCCAGTAATGCCTGGTTCGATATTCCTGCTTCCGGGTTTGGCAGCTGACCGCTGGCTGACTGATTCAACATAAAACTCTGCTGTAGAACATTTGTCGGTAACGATATTTGCTTTATTTTAGATTAATATGAGTCGACATAAGTGATAACGTGTATTCAGATATATTTATTTGCATAATAATGTTGCACAATGTCCAAACGCGTGTGCGCGTTGTTCTAAATGGAAAGCATCTGCATGCTAAGTGCTACAATGGCTATATTAGAGTTGCTTATCTATAAACACGTTTAACTAGTTTTAGGACCTTGTAATGTAAACTTTAAAAATATTCAAACGGCAAACCATCTAATGTGCACAGTATGTCCATAATAGTTTTTTTCAGCTTGTTTGTGGAGATACTACTGAAATAGTATAGTTAGTTAACAGAGTAGTTAAGTTAAGAATCGTTAACAGACTAGTTAAGCTGCGTAAAAGTAACTCTATTCGTGCAAAATCTAACCTCAGTGCAACTGGAATTTGTTTTTGTTTTTTTTACGGTTAGGCACAAAAATGCTTTAAGTATGCAACTTAAATTAGATTTGTTTGCATTACTTTAAGCATTTTTGTGTCTAATCTTAAAACATCAGATGTTGTTTTGTCTAATGCAAAGATCATGGAGAAAACGTGACCTGTCATGTCCTCCTGTCTTTCCTCAGGAAGTGATGAGTGGAGATTCAAACCCTGCAGCCACACCCACCCCCTGTCAGGACATACAGGGAGATGGCCGATGGATGTCATTGGTTGTTCTTTTGAATAATATCTATCAGAATTAAAAAGATATTTATGTATTCTGACTATGCATGTTATATATTCTTAAAATATCTGTATTATGCTGCTAATATGCTTTTTTAAATCACTTTGCACTTTGTACCTTTACTCACATGCAAATTGAGATATAATCACATCTTCTCGTCTTTGCAGCACAATCGATTTGTATCAGACAGTAAAGGAAAAGAACCTGATGTTCTGTTTGTTGGAGATTCACTCATGCAGCTTCTGCATGAGTTTGAGGTATGGCAAAGTGTGCATACTTGACACACAAAGATAAGGGTTTCAAGTCTCAAAACAATAAAAGTGTAATGCAACACTATAATGTGTCCTGCTAAAACACTCGCATGCATATATAAATGTTTCTTGTTGGCAGGTTTGGAGAAAATTGTTTTCTCCTCTCCACGCTCTGAATTTTGGGATCGGTGGAGATGCTACACAGCATGTGCTGTGGAGGCTTATCAATGGAGAACTGGATTACATCAGCCCAAAGGTAAATTATTTAAGATATACATTATTTAAGGCCTATTTAGGTTCTTTAGCTATTGTTTTATTTTCAATAAAGGATTAACAAAGAAAAAAAAATGAATTCTCTCAAATTTAAGTAAAACAAAATGTACTAACAGAAACAAATGAAGGAATAATTGTTGTAGCATAATAGAGGAAGTTGAGGGTTTCTTATGTCTGTTTGTGTGCAGGTGGTGGTGTTGTGGGTCGGCACTAATAATCACGGTCAAACACCAGAACAGATCTGTGGAGGAATCATGGCCATCATAAGTGTGATCCATCAGAAGCTGCCCCATTCTCACACTCTTGTACTGGTTAGTAATTTCAGCTTCTATCTCAGTCACAGAATTCATTATATTTATTTATTTATTTATCGTTCGTTTTTAAATTGATATTTTCTTTACTTCATCAGTATAGTCTATCTATAAAATGCCATGTTCTAGGCTATTTTCACTTGATCTGAAGAGAAATCGGAAACAAAGGTGAATAAAATATTTTTTATACAATAATTTTCATTGTAATATAGAAAAAAAATAAACATATAAGGTGTGTAACAGTACATGTTTGTCCAGAACTATCAAGGTACAGTCTCCGACCACGAATGCAGTCAGTCCAGATGTGCCAATCACTAAAATTAGGTGAAAAGGCCAGGGCAGATTTACACAGAATCATATCTTTGCATCTGAAAATGCGAGAAGCAGCGCTCAGGAATGGTTGTCATGCCAACCTGCTATTAAAAAACAGTAGCTTACAGCGCTTACCACACCTGCGAGTTCTTCTGATTGGTCCACTGCTTTGAAACTGACATTAAGGATTATAAGACACTGTCTCATCCTGTGTGCACATAAGCCAGTCTGACTCCTTTCTCTATACACACACAAGAGCAGTGATTGAACAGGAGTTGTCCACTGCACCTGCTCACCCATCCAACAGATGGATGGATCTCCTGTGCTAGGATGTCATTAAAATAGATTTCAGTTTTGAAGCTTACTGAATCTGAAATTTAATGCACAGTTAACACTAGAACTACTAAGGCGGTCATTTTGACCATTTTTAGTTTTTGCAATTTAATATCTTTGTTGAAATAAAAAAAAACATATCTATCATATCCTGACCTGTCCTAAATATGTGTATATTTAATCTTTAACAGGTATTTTATTAAAATTACAAAACACAAAAGAGCTATGAGTATTTTTACCTAGAACTACCATAGCAGTCAAAATGACCCCATGCACTTCTGTGTCTGCTACGTTTCCCCGTGACTTTAAGACCCAATCCTAATTCTATTTTTCTACCCGAGTGTGAAGGGGAAGGGCTTCAAAATTTACCCCTAAGAAATGGGACAGCACTACAACACCTGCAGATGTCATCATATGTCATCGCTGACTTTTGCTTCATATGAGATTGACAATCATGACTGCTGTTTCAGTTGCTTTATTTTTTGGTATTTATCTTCAGGAAATCGCTGAAGGCATATATCATGTTATCATAATGATATAATTTGGCAATAAACTCGTAACTGTACTGTGTATTTACACTGTGGCCATATTCATCTATGTAAACACACAAAAACAACATTAACATTATACCAGACACTGTCAAAAGGTCATTCACAGCCACTAGACTTCTCTGACAGGGTATTTGAGTGTCATCGAGTGTCAGAATGTTGTGGGACTGCTATACAGGAGTAATTATTAGGGATTATAGGTTTTTATCTTTAGCAGTTTTTTTATTATTTATTTTTTTAAAGCATGACTGTAAAACACGAAAGCCGTTATGAATGTATTAAACCATATGCTTGATTGTTGTAAAAAATCATAATAATGACAAAAAATACTAATTTGTGCGCCTCCTGACTTCCGTGTGCAGCCATGCTGCCGTTGTAGATGGTGTATTCTGGGAAATTTTCGTACCCCTTTGTTTTGAGTGTGGTCCTGAAAAATCTCAATTTCAAGGGCTATCTAGCTCTTCTCCTTAACCCTATGCCTTCAAACTAAAGAGAACTGGGGAAGGGGTAAGGGGTAGAATTGGGATTGCGCCTAAGTATGCACACCTCTGTTGCCTAGCAATTTCCTGCTAACAAAAACAACTTTCTGCTTGCAAAAACAACTTTATTTTAATATGTTTTTCAAAACAGCATATTCAGTGCCGTGAATAAGCCTTCTCCCCTGCTTGTGAAATTGAAAATGAAAGTGAGATGCAGATATTTGCAGGTGGTCTAGAAGCCTGACTACATTCAAAGCTTGAATTTTATTATGACATAACAAATATGAAGTCTTATTTGAGAACAGTCAGAATGGCCAATATAGTAATTCTAGTAGTTCCAGTGTTAATGTGTTTTTGGGAGAGGGTTGGGCTCAACCTTTCAAAGTTTATTACACCTTGTATTTATGAATTTTTATTTTTCATTATCACTTTTTAAGCCTAGTAAATGTAGTTGGTCAATGGTCAGCATAAAAGTCATCTATCAAAAGCATAAAATCTTAATTTTTATAATATTAGTGTTTAGTCATATTTTTATCATGGAACCTTTTTGTAACTTGATTTATTTTTCATTGGGGAAAAAAGCAGTTCTCTCTATTAAGAGATTGTTCTTTATTCCTTTTTTCATCAACATTAAGCAATGTTTGTCATAAATGGACCAAACGTTTTGGATATATTGTTATGTAATACTTTTCTTTCATCTCCACTAGGGGTTGCTGCCGAGAGGTAAAAGCCCAAACCCTCTCCGTGAGCGTAATGCCAGTGTGAATGCTCTAGTTCAGGCTGAGGTGGCGTCTCTGTCTCATGTCTCCTTCCTAGACATGGACCCAGGATTCGTTCACTCAGATGGCTCCATCGCACACCAGGACATGTATGATTACCTGCACCTCACGCCTCATGCCTACCAGAGGGTCTGTGAGCCTTTACACGAACACCTTAAATCCTTGTTAGAGAAACACGCTCCCTGAACACACTTACTAAATACAGCATAAAACAGCCTTTCCTGTGTGACAGCAGATGTCTCATCCCTTATGCTCTACAAGCAGAGCCTTCTCGAGATACAAACACCCTCAGGAAAACCCATGACTGTTTAATACACAAAAACATACATCACATGCTTTCCGTCAGTGTGCGTTACTGCTTTCTGTCACTACAATGATGCTATTCTTTATTGAGGTTCATAAAAGGAGAATTCATCTAAATATAAGAAATATATCATGTTAATTCTCGTGCCATTCCAAATATTGTATGACAAGTTTTTCTTTGGAGAATTGACCAAACATTGACACAAAACAAAAAAAGTAATTTGTGTCAGACAAAATGAATAGTCATAGAGGTTTGAAACGACATGAGGGTAAGTTAATAATTACTTTTTTTTTTTTTTTCCTTCTTCATTTTTGGCGAAGTCATTTCTATACACAAAATGGATACTACATTCCAAAGCCTGTGCTTATATAAACAAAAAAGTAACCAAATAGTCGTATATTTTGCCGTGTAATATTGAACTCGATGACACAATGACTTGGATTGACGGAAGAACTTCTTATGATTTTTGTGTAGGAAACAACAACAGACGTGATTGCCCTTCAGAGGTTGACAACCGCTTGTTTATTTGTTGAAAGGAACAATACGGGCTATTTTGCTTTTGTTCTCCGGTATTGGATCTTCACATGCCCATAGGCTCTTTTCTGAGAAAAGAGTAGACGACTCATGTGATGATGCACTTGTGATGAAAAGGATAGTTCATCTAAAAAAAGAAAATTCTGCCATTGTTTACTCACTCCTTACTCGTTTATAATCTTCATGGGTTTCTTCTGTTGAACACAAAAGAAGGTATTTTGAAGAATGACCATTGACCTCTATAGTATTTGTTTTTCTACTATTGAAGTCAGTGGTTACAGGTTTTCAACTTTCTTAATAATATCTTCTCTTGTGTTCAGCAGAAGAAAAAAAAAACATATAAAGGTTTGGAACTACTTTATGGTGAGTAAATAGTGAGTATGTGTTCATTTTTGGGTGAACTAGCCCTTTAAAACAATTCCTTATGGTTTAACCTTTTGCTCTTTGCTGTAGATTCTTTGTGATGAAGATGGAGTTAGTTTCAATTTTTTTTGTACAGTATTTTTGTTATCTTTTTGAAAAGAATTCTCTCCTCCGCACATGTCCGGTTTATATCTGTTTAGTTCATTTACTGTTTTGTTCCAGTTCTGTACTTTTGCCACCAGGAGTGTCTGAAATATTTACACTGTGGATGAAGTCTTAAAATCTCAAAACTAAAGTCAAGGAATGGGTGGTCTGTGCATGACTCGGTTTCTAATAAGTGGCCGATTACTGTTTTTGTTTTTATTGCTGTATGTATTACAGTCAGCCAGTCGTCACTTTCAAATGGTGTCGAATGTGGTTAAATGTGTGATTCTGCTGCTGCTTTATCCTTGTATTTGTACTTGTGTCTTGTGAACGTTGTCACCCTCAAGGAGTCTTGGGTGATTCCAGGAATTGTTTCCTCATGGCGTTGAGGTTCCAGTTTGAGGGTTTACATGTCATGGCTGGTGCTGCGATAAACAATTGTCATGTTAAATGGTGGAATAAACCTTAAGAAACGTATTAAATTGATTGCTTTGGAATTTCTTTCGAAACTATTTAAAACTTCCTTTTATTCTGTTTAGGTTATAAGTTCACAACACAGTTTATAAGCATCCAGGGTAAAAGATGAAAATGTTTGAAGGGACAGAGATTAAGTTTGTCAAATATACTCTCATTATATTTACTCGCATATACTGTGCTGTTTAAATGTTTGGGATCAGGTTTTGTAAAGATGCCCTCAAAGGTTGCTTTTTTTGTTAGAAAAAAACTTTAGAACACTTAAAACACGCACGCATGTACACACACACACACACACAGACACAAATAAATCAATATAGATATTTAGATCATACTTTTTATCAAAATTGTTCAAAAATCTATTAAACATCACCCATTTTTGTCTTGGGACAGTTGTGAATTTTTTTTCGATCCACTTCATATGATGACTACTATATCACCACCTCAAGTGTACACTGATTTCTGATAATTCAATGGCCTTAATAAAAGGGGGGAATTTATATTTATTACTTGAAGCAAAGCTAACATTTCACGATCATTACTCTAGTATTACGTGTTGTAAGTTATTCTCATTATGCTTAATAAATGCTTAACAAAATTTTATTTTTATCCGTGTTAACAATTGCGCTGCTTCATATTTGTGGAAATCATGGTTGTATTCAGTCTTGAATTGAAAATTAATTTTATTGAACTTGAATTTGGGTTTATTTTAAAAAAAATAACATTACAGATGCTTTACAAAACATTACATTACAAAAAAAAAAAACTGACCCCAAAATACTTCAGTAACACTTTAGAATAATGGTACATTAGTTAATGTTGATATATTTACTAACATTAACTTGAATAATATAGTAAAGTATAAAGAATCTTGTAAAGCATTTATTAATCATAGTTCACATTAATTAATGCATTATTAACATCCAAAGTCATGCTTGTTATCATTAGTTAATGCACTGTGAGTTAACATGAACTAATGTTATTCAACTTAACATTGACTAGCGTTAGCGAACATTAATAAATACAGTAGTAAATTGTTTGTTCTTGTTAGTAAATACATTAACATTAACTAATGGGCCATTATTTTTAAGTGTTACCAATACATTTTTATATTAACAAAAATCATGAATTAATAAAAAAAAGAAATCATAAATAGAATAGTTTTAGGGAATTAACAAATAAAATAATTATTACATGTATTCATGTAACTTATTTTCAGAAAGCATGCTTCAGGGTCTGTTATACTGAGAACAGCAGGTCTCCTTGGGCTGTGTGATTTGAAGTCAGTTGATTTTTGATATTGTGTCACTGCACAAATAAAGTGAAGTAACTCTTGATGCCCATAATCTGATAAGCCTCAGGAAACTGGCTGGGGCATGTCATTGGTATACACAAAAGAGCGTCAGATAACACATGATGTCAGGCTGTGATTCAGACTGTCAAAGGTAAAATTACAGTTTCAGGACATCTATAAATCAGTCAGTGTTAAGTGTTAGACACTCATCAGATTGTACATCATGTATGTCAGCACGTAACGGGTAGATTTGCAGGTAGAATACAGTTTCTCTTCATAACATCGGTTTTTAAAGCCCACTTCAAGATTTTAAGGTAGGGCTACAGTTACAGGAAAATCTATAAACGCTGATTCTCTGCAATAATGTACTTTGTTCTGATATTCATCAACAGACAGTCTGCCCACAATCTTTGATATCTTTATAGACACACTGTGTAAATATTCACAAGGCAGGACTAGGGCTTAACTTGAAATTATGTGGCGTTTATGGGTTTAATAAATGTTATCAATAACAGAGCAATAAATTCATGTTGTCTGCAATTGTGAATAACCCACGCAGCAGTCTGGAGGATTTCTGCAACAATTTTCTTTACATATGTTTTCTTTAACTGTTTAATAGTTTTCTTTAACTGTTTAATACATATGTAATCTTGTATTGCTGACGGATGAAATGAATATATAAAAAATATTTAGAATTAATAAAAGTTATTATTATTACTAATTATACAGAAGGCCTGTTGAAAGCCTAATTGTGACCCTGCCTGGATAATAAAACCACTTTTATGTTGCATTAAAGGTACATTTTATGTCACTAGCCGAATAGAGTCAAAATGATAAGTTTTAATATTTCCTACAGTAAATATATTAAAACTCAATGTTTGATTAATAATGTGTATTGCCAAGCACTTAAACTTCAAAGGTGATTTTTCACAGTATTTAGATTTATTTTGAATCCTCAAATACAAGATTTTCAAATAGTTGTATCTCAACCAAATATTGTGCTATCCTAACAAAGTATACATCAATGGAAAATGTAATCATTCAGCTTTTTAGATGATTTCTAAATCTCAACTGTAAAAAAGACACTTATGGCTGATTTTGTGGTCCAGGGTCGCAATTCTGATTTGATGATGAATATTCTAAGACAGGGGTGTCAATCTGTCCTGGTGCTTGTGCAACTCCCCCAACCCCGAACTGCTTTTTTGCTTGTCTTTTTGCTTTAACAAACCTAATTTAAATAAGCAGCTCATTAGAAGAGAGCTCAAGAAGAAACTGTGTTGAGATCGACATGTTCCCTACATAGTGTTCACTGCTCTATTCCCTCTGCACATAGGAAATTGGCTGAACTTAAAGTTTACTTAATTAAAAAAAAGAAAAAAAGAATTGCACTACACAACTGTTTGATTAGCATAGAAGTGACATCTTGCGCACATTACCCTTTGAATTGAACACGCATTCAAACTGGAATCATGGCATAATGTCCTGTGATGTCCACTTCGGAGGGCCCGTAAAGTTAAATGGAACAAACCTGACCAGGATTGAGAATTGCTGGTTTAGCTTACACCCTAATTAAACACACTTCAAAACTCCTGATCAAACGGAGTCCTTCAGGCTTGTTTGAAACCTACAGGTAAGTGTGTTGAAGCAGGGTTGGAATTGAACTCTGCAGGGCTGTTGCCCTGTTCTAAGGTGAGCAACTAATTTCAGTAGTAGATAAAGTAGATCCAGGCAGATCCTTCTTGACTGCATTACAGTTCCACATCACTTTTCCAAGTGATTTCCATTGCTTCAAAGGTCCTTGCGGCCAACAACAACATAAGAACTTAAACCCACTAAGGCATAGACAAATGCTCATACTCTATTCTCTCTCTCTCTCTCTCTCTCTCTCTCTCTCTCTCTCTCTCTCTCTCTCTCTCTCTCTCTCTCTCTCTCTCTCTCTCTCTCTCGCTCTCTCTCTCTCTCTCTCTCTCTCTCTCTCTCTCTCTCTCTCTCTCTCTCTCTCTCGCTCTCTCTCGCTCTCTCTCTCTCTCTCTCTCGCTCTCTCTCGCTCTCTCTCGCTCTCTCTCGCTCTCTCTCTCTCTCTCTCTCTCTCTCTCTCTCTCTCTCTCTCTCTCTCTCTCTCTCTCTCTCTCTCTCTCTCTCTCTCATTCTCTTTGGAGACACACCAACACACAGATGTCATTCTCTCCTTCACCTTGTTTAAAGTCTATGTTAAAGGCTATTTATAGCTCTGTTCACATTGTATAAAAATTACCAGATTCCAACTTGTAAAAATCCTTACACATGTCTTGATACAACTCGTATTTTACACCTACCAATTTTCTGAGCACAACATCTTGTTCCACTTGACCCTTTTTTACCCCACTGTTATTAATACCCCAAACAGTTTCAGTCTACCTCAGAATATTTTTAAAACTGCAGTTTAAATGGACATGGAAAGCTGTGAGCAGAAGGTAGAGGAGTGGCCATGATGGTACAAAACAGGAAAGAAAGGAGAGTAAGCAATGGTAATTTGTCAGTGGCCCATACTAACTGTGATTAAATATTAGATCTAACATGAGAAAATGCAAGATTTTTATATTTAGAGTGTTTATTTTCACATTAAGACAAACAGATACCTGCTTTAAAAGGACAAAAAACTAGAGCGTTTGAAACTCATTACAGTCATTCACAATCATATCTGCGTGTGAACACAATGGCCAATTAGGGGTGTTCAAGAGTGCACTCATCAGTGTTCCAAATGCAAGCGGAAAACGCTGCTATTGTTACATTTTTATCAATTTTAGTAAAAACTAAAATCATGTTACTGCCACAATTGCTCTGGCATGCCAGTGTGGCCTCACAGCTTGTCCAAATAATTCAGAAGCAGCTCTTCTCATAGAATAAGAAAATTCAGTCTCATTAATAATTATTTTACTTTGACATGTAAAATGCTATGCTACATCACCAAAGTGATGGCGCCCCATATAGATTTTAACCCGGGAAGATAAAAACGGGGGAAAGCTAAAAATTTGCCAATTATTAAATACAACTAAAGATAACAGATGCTAACATTTGACACTGCATTTGACACTGTCGATCACAACATACTTCTGAATAGGCTGGAAAATTGGGTTGGGCTGTCTGGACGGTCCTCAAATGGCTCAGATTTTACCCTGAAGGGAGAGGTTACTATGTCAGTATAGGTGACCATAGGTCGAAGTAGACACCCATGACATGGAGTCACACAAGGTTCAATTCTGGCAAATAATAAGAAAGAACCAAATCTCCTACCACAGCTATGCTGATGACATTCAGATATACTTAGCCATATTGCCTAATGACTTCAGCCCCTTTGACACCCTCTGCCAATTCATTGATGACATTAACAGTTGGATGTGCCAAAACTTTCTTCAGTTAAACAAAGAGAAAACTGAAGTCATTGCATTTGGGAACATAGATGTGGTTCTCAAGGTGAATGCGTACCTTGGCTTTAGGGGACAAACAACAAAAAATTAGATCAAGAATCTTAGTGTTACTCTGGAGTCAGATATGATTTTCAGTAGTCATGTCAAAGCAGTAACTAAATCAGCATACTATCATCTCAAAAACATTGCAAGAATTAGATGCTTTGTTTCCAGTGAGGACTTAGAGAGACTTCTTTATGCTTTTATCACCAGCAGGGTGGATTACTGCAACGACCTTCTCACTGGTCTTCCCAAAAAAACAGTAAGACAGTTGCAGCTCATCCAGAACGCTGCTGCCAGGATTCTGACCAGAACCAGAAAATCAGAGCACATCACACCTGTCCTCAGGTCTCTATACTGGCTCCCAGTTACATTCAGAATATATTTTAAAGTATTATTACTTGTCTATAAATCACTAAATGGCCTAGGACCTCAATACATTACAGATATGCTCACTGAATACAAACCTAACAGATCACTCAGATCTTTAGGATCAAATAAACTAGAAATTCCAAGGGTTTAGTCAAAGCAGGGTGAATCCACCTTTAGCTACTACGCCCCCCGCTGCTGGAATCAGCTACCAGAAATGATCAAATGTGCTCCAACATTAGGCACATTCAAATCCAGACTGAAAACACATCTGTTCAGCTGTGCCTTTACTGAATGAGCTCTGTGTTACATCCGACAGATAGCAATATTATGTCTTTCTTTTCTTTTTCATTCTTTTAAAACCTTTTTAACACATTTTAATAATTTTTATACTGTTTTTATTTTCTTATACTTGCCTCTTTTATTCCTGTTTATGTAAAGCACAGGTGTCAATTCCAGTTCCTGGAGGGCCGCAGCTCTGGCACAGTTTAGTTTCAACCCTGCTTCAACACCCTTACCTGTAGGTTTCAAACAAGCCTGAAGGACTCAACTAGTTTTATCAGGTGTGTTTAATTAGGGTTGGAACAAAACTGTGCAAAGCTGCGACCCTCCAGGAACTGGAATTGACACCTGTGATGTAAAGCACTTTTAATTACCATTGTGTATAAAATGTGCTATATAAATAAACTTGCCTTGCCTAACATTGTCTTAATTGATGTTCAACAGAGAAAAATCAGTTAAAATCTGTTAGAAAATTTAATCCAGGGTTTTATTACCTTTTAAATGATCACCCCTTGGTGTTTACATGGGGACCACCAGCAGAGTATTAGAAGCAACACTGAAGTAGTATTGAAAATAATGAGATAATTAAATGATTGTTAAGCATAGGTGATGAACACCTGCTTTTAACAAGCAGCCTAAAGCCGCGGTCACACTGCACTTTTCACTTCCATTCATATGCACGCGAATATGACAGACTGGAAACGCAAGCACATGCAGCAAGTTTCGCAGTTCATGCTTGGGGAACTCTGGCTTGAGAAATCTCATCACGTGACTGCGTGAGACCAATAGAAGATCAAAACATGACCTCTCTGTGCAGAAATGTAAAAAATGGACCAATCGCTAGCTTTTTTAAATGTCTAATCAACTTGTTTAATTCTGCCCCTTTTTGTAGCACCGTACGACAGAATTTTGCATGGTAAAACTCTAGTTTGACCATGCGAAATTCTGTCATATGGCACTGCGAAAAGATTAAACAAGATGATTAGTTCCAACCTAGATTAAACACCTATCTTTTTAGTAAAGCATACACAGAATGCATCACATAATGGTATGATGCATGAGTGTCCTCCATGCAGGTGAGTGGGCTAGACAGCCACCTGTAGGACACACTCCTCCTGTCTTAATGCATCAGACATTTTGTTAGTAATACTAATATGCTTTACATGTTTGTTTATATAACTGCCATTTTTATTTATAGCACTTCTTTTTTGCATTGATATTTAATATCTCTTGTTTAAATACACTATAAACAGCAGTTATGCTAATTGTTGTCTTTGTTCTCTATTTCCACCTGGGATACTCACCCCGAGGCCTCTAGAGATTGTGCAGCGCCATTGATGTGATCCAAGTCCTGTGAAGAGATGATGTCTAAACAGAGAACTTCTAGAGGTCTCCATAACCCTGGACCAGGCCGTATCCTGAGCAGATGCTGTGGCAGTCATGGAGGAGTGGAGAGCATGAGGAGTGGAGATTCCTGAAAGACTCCAGTGACAGACAAGTCTCTACACTTGCTAATGTTACGCTGCTTTGACACAATCTACATTGTAAAAGCGCTATAAAAAAAATAAAGAAAGATGAAGATGAATTGGACATTAAAAAAAGTGAGCGATTGGTCCATATTTTTTGTACAGAGAGGTCATGTTTTGATCTTCGATTGATCTTACGCAGCCACGTGATGCGATTTCACAGGTCAGAGTTCACCAAGCTTGAACTTTCCAAAGCAGCGAACTGCGAAACTTGCCGCACAAGCTTGCGTTTCCGGTCTGTCGCATTCACATGCGTATGAATGGAAGTCTATGGGGCAAAAAGTGCAGTGTGACCATGGCATTAGCCTTGAATAAAATCTCTATTAAGATCTCATAAGGCCAATGTTACAATACATTAAGGACATATCCCAATTTTATTTTATATCCATATGTCTGGTGTACACCTATACCTTCCTATACCTAAAACATTGTGTGAAGGGGTAGGGCTGAAAATGTACCACCTAAGAAATGGGACACTATACATTGCACACGTCATCATATGTTGTCGCCAGCTCATACATCATACCAGACGTTGTTTGCAGTAGTCATTCCAGAAGGTGCAGGACAGATTTAACAGATTACTCACTCGAAATGTTATTTTAGCTGTATTTGGACTTTGTTTACAGCTGGATAGCCTTTCATACAGAACATAGGATCGTGTTGCAAAAAGCACGAACTGGTGCTGTGTATTTACATGGATGTAACCACAAAAAACAACAACAACAAAATTAACGTTATACCAGACATGATGTAAAAAGCTTTCCTGGCACTAAGCATTTCTGACAGGGTCACTTATTCTGTCAGATCATCAGGTATCAGAATTTAAAATATGTTGTGGAAATGCATGCAAAAGTTATTATAAGAGAGTATGATTAGCAAAGTTTACCAATTGTTGTAAATCTTATTTATCTGTCATAGTTTCTCAGTTATGGTTGGTAATGTCTTCTCCTCTCCTGCCTTTTCCACTTCTGGTGTTCCACAGGGGTCAATATTGTGCCCGTTTGTTTTTTCATTATACATACTATTGCCATTACCGTTTATCATATTGAATCCAAAGGTCTCTTTTCATCATAATAAATAATATTTATCAACTGCTTAAAATGTTTTAGAACTATATTATTTAGGCAGACTTGGGAAAGGAGACCATCTCAGTTGAGTTCAGGTCAGAGCCGCACGAGATCTATTTTCCTGTTTTCAAAAATGCATTCCTTATTTTCTTACAGCATTTATACAATGTTTTTTTAGTCAGACCTGCATGTCTTTACAGTTTTTTTTTTGAATCTGAGTGAATACAGGATTGATTATGGGGTACATGCTTGATATCTTTTAGCTGTTAAGGAATTTCTTTTAATGGTTCACAAGTTGTTTATCAAATGTTACCCAGACCTCCAGGAGCTTGTTCACAAGAACATCTGTCATGTTTCTTCCATGACAAAATTGCAGCATAATATGTTATTAGACGTAAGAATGGATGATTTATTTCTTTTAAGGTTTAGTGAAATCTGATCTTTCGGATTCATGTGGAACGTTTGGTCTTGGACCAAATATCTGGGATTTGAACTGAAGGGAATAGTAAATGTGATATGTTAAGGGTGAAAAACATTTTTGTGAGGACTTACCACAGTTTGAATTACAAAAGAGACATTGAAATTCAGTAAAATAATGGCTTTCTCTTCCCCAAATTGCATGCAGCCCTTATCACAGATCTTGACAGTTCTCAGCAAATGAAAAATACTGTCAATGTTTTTGTCACACTTCATTTCTAAAAGTCTATCCGGCAAGTTGAGGCATTATCAGATGTGACTTTTGAGACCCAGATATCAGAGCTTTGTCATATAAATACTGAAACCCTAGATCTGAACACTGAAGACTTAAAAACCTACCTTTAGACAGTGTTTCTCATTTTGATTCTGAGTGCTGCTGAAAACCATGAACTTCCAGATACTTGTGCTGGCTTTTGCTGCGGTGATTGCCACTAACATCCAGTGTCAAGGTAAACATTTTTGATGAATTTATATGAATATTATGTCATGCTGTGTGTTATTTTTGATGTATTTTTATATACATTATTAATGAAAAGTTTGGAAAAAATATATATATATTTTGCATCTTAGAAAGTAGTCCTTCTGCTTATCAAGGCTGCATTTATGTGATAAAAACATTATTGTGAAATATTATTTCAATTTAAAATAACTCAAAATATCATGAATAATTGAGTGTTTAGTGTCAGATAATTATTCAGAAAATGCTCAATAAACAAATAATGAAATTCAAAATATTTTTTTTTGTAGGACAATATTTGAAAACTTATATATTGTTATATAAACAAATATTGGCTAGATATGTGTTTAGCCAACATTCAGAATGTTACAAATGTTAATGAAAAAAACAAACCTTCATTTAACATTTTCAAAGTATATTTTTCAACATAAACAAGAATAATTTGGTTCAACTTATATTATATATTTAGATTATAAATTTGCTCTTCCAGCTTAATTAATTTTACAGTGAACTATTATTAAAGATTAAGCACCAGTAAAAATTATTTATCAGCATATTACAATGAATTCTGAAGGAGCATATCTATATAATTTAGTTAGGCATGGTTATTAGTTAACTTCAACTTTGAACAAAAATAATTTGTTCAATAACTTAAATGTCTTTTTTTGCACATACTGTAGATGCCAAAGAAATATATCCAATTTTCATAATATTTCTAATTCATTATTTTTATTATTGTTGTTCTTTTTTCTAATACTCTTTCTGAATGTCTTATGCAGCACGACCTCAACTGGGAAACTCAGACAAATCTGCAGATGTCAAAGGCCATGCTATGCCCAGGAAATGCAACTGCAGGGGTAATTGATGAAATACATTCTCCCATCATCAAAAAAAAAACGAAGAAAAAAAAAAACAAGAAGCCCTGATGTGCTCCTTAAAGTGTTGTGAGATGTTCAAGTGTTTATAATGAAAATGCCCTAGTCATTCTGATTGATCTGTTTGTTTTGTGTAGGGAGGGGAACTGCTCTAGATCAGAACTGTCTCTGTGAGATGCCACGTAAATCAAGTGAGTCAAACAACCTGCTTTTACCAAAATATCTGTCTGTTTGGTCATATGTACAACAAACAAAGGAAAATGATGCATTAAATGGTTACTTGCTTTACTGGATATACTATATTTACTATAATGTCTTAATGTCAGGTATGATTAATCGTTATTTATTACAGACTAATGTGTGATTTGTGAAACATTATTTTATTTAACCAGTTGAAAGCAGTTTAGTCTTTTTACTATTATCATTGAATGAAGATCAGTATCACTGATACTACTGCTATTGATAATTCTTTTAAATCACATTTAGTTAGTAGGAGCTCAGTGATAAGGATTGAACAAGTGGTTTTTGATTTCTACTTGACCTATAACCTGTATTTTAATAAATAAGGTTGTATACCATTACCAAAAATTGACATAACTTTACAATTAAATTCCCAATTGTCAATTAGTTTTCCAATTAAATTCCCAACAAAATCGGCTAGCCTAACTAATATAGCTTTCTCATAAAAAAAAAAGTAAACAATTATTAGGAAAATAAGAATAAATAAACCAGTTACAAATTATACTATATTAATAATGATGGTTCGGTCTTTACTCTGATGGTTAACATCCATAGAAACTTTTAACTGCAAAAAAAAAGGACATTTTTTAATGAAAATGGGTGTAGGTTATTAAAATCTTCACACACTATAGAAACTGGTTTATTTTAACTGAAAGGTTTTCATTGCAATAAATTAAAGAAAGTTTTCATTGTATCTTTGTGTTTTTCTGTATTCATTATGAAGTAAACAGCCAGTATTCAAATAAGATATTTTTTTAAATGTATTTATTTTTATTTTTAGGACCAGCCCTCAGCCCAGAGCAGAGAAGCTTGTGCTTAAAGAAGGGGATTGAGACATTTAGAAAATGCCAACAGTTGATTAAAGTAAACAAGAAGAGCACCAAAGGCATCAGTATGCCGATATAAAACCCTCTGGTATTCACTTACTCACAAAGAGTTATATATCTTTTACACAGTATCCAGAGCAGTGTATACAGAAGTAGTGTAGATTCAACTATTTTTGTACCTGTATTATTATGTAACATTTAATCAGTCCAGTTTTCTAAGTTCAGATTTAAAAAAAAATTACATATTGGATAAAGATGTTCAAGTGAATTAACAATAAAACATGCTGATAAAAAAGAGCAGTTCATTTGAATAATTTGCTTTTATTTTATTTTATTAATGAAAATATATGACATCTTTCGAATAATCATTTACATTTTGGATATACTCACACACTCTGCATTATATTTCTTTGAAGATTCCAAGATATGAGAAACGGTATAAACTGTGAAGCAGAAAGGTAGTTTGGATAGTTGCTCATCAGATAAGTCATTTGCCTGTATTTGCTTAAATCAGATGTCGGCTTTTCCAAACAAAAAGCTACAAACTGAAATAAGCCAGCCTCTCTGAATTTCAGATTTGCACAAGTAAATTAAAATTAGAGTAGCAAGTTAAAGCACTGATCACATATATAGTTCTTAGAAGAAAAAAAAATAATGCAGTATGTTGGTTTGTACTTGCCAAAAGAGTGTTCAGTTAATAATTACTCATGCATGTCTGTAAATAATGTTTAAAATTTTAGAATTAAGATGCAGTTCAGCTAATCTGAACTATATGATCGCTTCATAGGTTGGTGTAATTTATTAATTTTTTCGCCTTTTTTAAGGGATAATTGTACCAACAAGCCTCATTCAGATAGTAAGTCCTGAAAGCAGGCTCAGAGTTACAGCCATTCCTATAGTAAAGAAAACAGCAGAACGAGGAGAGCCATCAACATATCACTGGCCTGGAACCTGACAGCAGCGTTGGGATCTGCGGTAAAGATAGAGAAAATTGTGATCCGTTACTTCAAGAAACAGTCTATGAAATGCATTTTCTTGCAATCATTTAAAGTGCTCCTATTATGCCATTTAAAAGAACTCATTTTGTTTTGGGGTCTCCTACAATAAATTTACATACATTCAAGGTCAAAAACGTTTTTCATTTTTCAAAGTCTTAATTGATTCATTTGAAGATTTGTTGTTGTTTCAAAACCTCTCCTTTCTGTGAGCCTTTTCTGCTTTTATTGGACGTCCCAGTCTGTTATGACTGTTATGAGCGGGAAATAGCCAATCCCATATCTGACAGGAGTGTCATTTTCTCCGAATGATTGCAAACAATGGACACTGTAAGGATTGTGTTAATTTTACCATGTCATTTCGAGACTGAATTGGATTATAAGACTTGGTCCAGCTTAGACAAATTGAAATAAACATGCAGCTTGTTTATAAATTGTAAATTTTATAATCTGTTGAATAAACCATATAACCAGCTACATCTTTACATGTGCTCTTCGATCAATCTATGGACTTTGCCCTCCTCCTAACCCTTTTTGTAAACGGATAGCAAATCGGTTAATTGCGTTTCCTTTATTTTTTTGCTTTTGATCCTGGCATGCAGTCTGCTGTGTGTTCAGATTTAACTTTAGAAGCTCACAGGTGCCCTTTCACAGAATCACAGCTTCAGAAGAGGCAACAGCGAAATGTATTAGTTTTATATATGAAGGGAACGTCCCAGAAAGTGCGCAAAAACTTGCTTGTGCTTGGAAAATATTTTCGCACGACTGCTTTATGACCTCGTGAAATATAAAGCTGGACTTGCAGCAAAATTTCTTACTATTAAAGAGACACCTCCCATACATCTTGTTTTTATGTCCTCTCAGGGGGGGGGGACCCCCCCCAAACCCCCCTGTAATTCGTACCCTGCCTTTAAGCTGGTGCCTCATACCTGTAAATTCTCTCATTGTTAACAGTACATTTCAAATAGGATGCAAGTAGAAGATTGACTTTGCAGCTTCAGTAATTATAACTATAGTTCTTAGTCTTGTGTCTTGACAATACATTCAACCATTTAAGAGGACAGGCTGGCATTATTACGTAGATAGATTGCACTAATGAAACTGGATTATTGGTTTTAGCTGTTCAGAATAAATTCAACTTTAAATCAACTTTTTTGTCTTTGCACACCTTACATGCATAACCCATGGAAGGTTATATCTGAAAAAGCATCAAATGAGCACTAACAACTATTTGGCATGTTAACTGCTGTACAGTATGTGTATGTGGGGTAATGCTCACAGCTGACGACTTGGCTGATGTAGAGTGTCACATTGGTCAGAGGGTTTTTGGCCACACAGGTGTAGTTGCTGCCCAGGACAGATGTGATAGGAATTATAATGGAAGCTTGATCCCCCACGACTGTGTTGTTTTCGAAGATCCAGTAATACACAGAGGGTGGTTGAGACACCGCTAGACATGTCAGGACTGGAGGAATCCCAGGATGCAAAGTGATCTGCACGCTCTCTGGGCCAACTGCAAACACACATAAATTAAGGTTAGGCAAAATAAAAGCTCCTTTGAAGTCAGATCTATTTCAAAGGGATTTAAATATGGTTTATGTTACTCACAGATGACCACAAGATCATATGGATTACTGACGTGATGTCTTATTGCATTGGCGGCGACACACTGGTAACTCCCATCATCAGTGGTTTGCAAAGTACTGAAGGTCACTGTGGTGTTGTCTGCAGAAAAAGTAATTCTGTTTGATGGCAAGAAATTCTTGTTGTTTCGGAGCCAGTGGAGATTGATGTAGGGTCCATTCACATTACAGGTGAGCTGCAGGCTTTTAGAAGCCAGAGGAATGAGGCGACTGGCTGTCACGTCCACTGTGGTGATGGCATCTGTGGACCGGACAGAATTTTCGTTTAGTTCAGGTTGCAGAATCAGGAAACATACAACTTGACTAATTTAGTCTGATTCCCACAATGAATGACTCTCATAAGCTCCTTTTTTTTAAACAATCAGAAACATAATGTGTGACAAATGTAGACTGATTTCCAGACAGAATGTTTTTTAGTGAATCAGTGAATCAAAAAAGTGACTCTTATGAGACGATTCTTGTTGGTGAGTTCAAAATATACTGTATAATTTAATACAATCAGTATTGTCTGATTCCCAGAACTAATGGCCTCCATGACCAGTTCCTAATAAAAAACATAGTAATGAATGTAGTCTGATTACTAGAACACACTTGTTTGCTGGGGGACAAGAGAGTCGCACAGTTTTCTATACCGCATCCATGATATTTGTGGATTAGGATTTAAATTGATTTAATTTCTTTTATTTGTAACCCTGGACTACGACACCAGTCTTACATTGCATATGTATATTTGTAGGAATAGCCAGAAATATACTGAGTTAAAATTATACATTTTAATTGCATGCAAAAAACGATTAGAATATTAAATAAAGATCATGTTCCATGAAGATATTTTGTGAATTTCCCTATAATCTATATAATTTATAATTTCCCTAATTATATCAAAACTTAATTTTTGTGTAGTAACATGAACTGCAACTTAATTTGGAAACCTTTAAAGGCAATTTTCAAATTCAATATTCAGATTTTTTCTTCAGTCATGAATTGAGAGCTTATTTATTCAGTTTTCAGATAATGGATTAATCTAAATTTTCAAAAATCGAACCTTATGACTGGTTTTGTGGCCCCGGGTTACATTCATCTCAAGTAAATTTATGTCATTCTTAGAATTCTGGCACACTTAAGACCATACTTTTACTATTAGCAGCTTTATACATATGGACCCAGATTTTGAAAGGAAACTTACCAATTACAGTTAATTGCACAGCTGAGGAGCTGCTGCTGACACCTGTTATGGCATTGAAAGCCATGCATGTGTACTGTCCACTACTGTTGTGTGACAGAGGTTGAGTCACATACACTTGACCATTTCCCACCCATGAGCTGTTGAAGAACCAGCTGAACTGACTTGCAGGAAGAGAATCCGCAGTGCAGCTGAAAGTCACACTGGATCCTGTTTCTCCCATGCTTGGGCCATTAATTGTTACGCTCCATGGACCATCTAAAAAATACCATATTCATTACATTGAAAATGATTCCTATGAACACTGATTCAAAAAGTCATGTAACAAATATGACTGCATTACTCACAGTTGACCACCAGGTCATATGCAGGGCTGGTCATATTGCTGATATCGTTACTTGCTTCACACTGATAATGTCCGTTATCACTGAGACTGAGATTTTTGAAGCTCAACATTGAGTTGTCACTAGACAAAGTGATTCCATCGTGAGCATGAAGGTTTGTGCCATTCAACATCCACTGAATGTAATCAACATTTCCACTGGCAGTGCAGGTTAGTGTGAATGGTTGATTATAGACTGGTTGCTGATTGCTCACATTCACAACAACATTACTAACTGGATCTGGAATTTAGACAGAAAGTGACATGAAAATTATAATGATTTAAAAGAGTAGTCTGCCAAAAATAAATATTTAATCATTGTTTATTCACTCTTATGTCATTCAAAACAACTACAGTATGCATATTCATTTTTATTTTATTATCTGTAGTGCACAAAACAAGTTATTTAGAAAAATATATTTTTGTGCATACATTGAAAGTCAGTGTTGTCTAATGTCAAATGTTTCACTGTACTGTATGTAAAACATGCTCTTTTTACAGAAAACATACAATCCAACCAGTGTAGTTAAATTCTCAGAGCTAATGATTCTTATTTAATGGTTCTTTTCAGTAAATCAAACACACAAACTAGCAAAGTCTGATTTGCGTATTTAATTACTCTTGTTAACTGGTTGTGTAATTGAAATATATTTGAACTAATGCACAGTTAGCATAAACGGTTAGTTCACCTCAAAATGAAAATCCTGTTATTAATTGCTTAGCTTCATGTTGTTCCAAATCCCTGAAACCTATGTTCTTCTTCTGAATACAAATTATAATATTTTTCATTAAATTTGAGAGCTCCCTCAGCCTCCACAAACAGCAATGGTCCCGACCCGATCAAAGTGCTGAAAAATACAAAAAAACCTCCTCAAAACAGACCATATACCTTCAGTGTTTCGGAATATTATCAAGCTATAAGAATACTTTTGGGCCTCACAGTGGCGCAGTGGGTAGCACGTTCGCCTCACAGCAAGAAGTCGCTGGTTCAAGCCTCGGCTGGGTCAGTTGGCGTTTCTGTGTGGAGTTTGCATGTTCTCCCTGTGTTGGCGTGGGTTTCCTCCGGGTGCTCCGGTTTCCCCCACAAGTCCAAAGACATGCAGTATAGGTGAATTGGGTAGACAAAATTGTCCGTAGTGTGTGAGTGTGAATGGGTGTGTATGGATGTTTCCCAGAGATGGGTTGCAGCTGGAAGGGCATCCGCTACGTAAAACATATGCTGGATAAGTTGGCGGTTCATTCCGCTGTGGCGACCCCAGAATAATAAAGGGACTAAGCCGAAATGAAAATGAATGAATGAATGAAGAATACTTTTGTTCACACATAAAACAGTACTAAAAACTTTATTCAACAGCTTCTTCTCCTCTGCGTCAGTAAAGGGTGCGCGTTCACTAGCGCTGTGCTCTTTATATTAAATCACTTGTGCTGCTGATGTATGCTACCTGACAAAAGTCTTGTCGCCTATCCAAGTTTTAGGAACAACAAATAATAACTTGACTTGTAGTTGATCATTCGGCAGAAGTTGCTTATATGAAAGGCCTCTAGATTACACTTATTTTACCAAAATTAAATATGATCATGTCTTGATTTTTAATTATTTAATTAGGACAGTAAGGTCTGATTTTGCTTAGACAAAGGTCTTGTCACTTAACAGAAATAATGTACAGCATAGAATATAAAGTCATGGTGCAGTGGAAAAAGAATTAATATTGTGTGTGACTCCCATGAGCTTGGAGGACTGCATCCATACATCTTTGCAATGACTCAAATAACTTATTATTAAAGTCATTTGGAATGGCAAAGAAAGCGTTCTTGCAGGACTCCCAGAGTTCATAAAAATTCTATGGATTCATCTTCAATGTCTTCTCCTTCATCTTACCCCAGACATGCTCAATAACGTTCATGTCTGGTGACTGGGCTGGCCAATCCTTGACCTTCTTTGCTTTCAGGAACTTTGATGTGGAGGCTGAAGTATGAGAAGGAGCGCTATCCTGCTGAAGAATTTGCCCTTTCCTGTGGTTTGTAATGTAATAGGCAGCACAAATGTCTTGATACCTCAGGCTGTTGATGTTGCCATCCACTCTGCAGATCTCTTGCATGTCCCGACACTGAATGTAACCCCAAACCTTGACTTTTCCTTCACCAAACGTGATTGATTTCTGTGAGAATCTTGGGTTCCAACAGGTCTTCTGCAGTATTTATGATGATTGGTATGCAGTTCAATAGATGATTCATCAGAAAAATCTACCATATGCCACTTTTTCAAATGATCAACTAAAAGTCAAGTTATTATTTGTTGCTCTTACAACTGGGATCGACGACAAGACTTTTGTCAGGTAGCTATACATTGGATGCACCTGTACTTCATTTTAAACAGAAGAAGTTCTGCACGGGCATCTGGGGTATACATCAGTGTACAGTGATTGTGAATGCACCCTATACTGACACTGAGGAGAAACTGTTGAATTAAATAAATATTTTTTTTGTTTTATATGCCCACAAATGTTTTCTTGTAGCTTGATAACATTCCTATTGAACCACTGAAGACATGTACTGTTTTGAGAATTGTTTTTTGATACCTTTCTGGACTTTTTTTAAGTAGTCGGACAGTTGCTGTCTACGAAGTTTGAGGGAACTCTTAATTTGTGTTGCAAAGATGAACAAAGGTCTCATGGGTTTTGGAAGGACACAAGGGTGAGAAATTAATAATTTTACTTTTTGAGTGAACCAACCATTTAGGAAAAAGAGAATTTCTTAATTAAGCAAAATATACAGTGGCTATAAATATGAATATTTAAAAAACAATTTAGATTCATCTTACCAATTACAGTTAACTGCACAGCTGAGGAGCTGCTGTTAATGCCTGTTATAGCATTGAAGGCCATGCATGTGTACCGTCCACTACTGTTGTGTGACAGAGGTTGAGTCACATACACTGGACCATTTCCCACCCATGAGCTGTTGAAGAACCAGCTGAACTGACTTGCAGGATAAGAATCCGCAGTGCAGCTGAAAGTCACACTGGATCCAGCTTTTGCCATGTTTGGGCCATTAACTGTTACGTTCCATGGACCATCTGAAAGATACCATATGTGCAATATATTTAAAATGGTTTCAATGAACACTGATTCAAATGGACACGGATTAAAAATGTTACTTACAGTTGACCATCAAGTTATAGGCTGTGCTGGTCATATTGCTGATAGCGTTACTTGCATCACACTGATAATTTCCGTTATCACTGAGAGTGAGATTATTGAAGCTCAAGGTTGAGTTGTCACTAGAGAAATCGATTCCATCTTGAGGATAAAGGACTGCGCCGTCCAACATCCACTGAATGTAATCAACATTTCCACTGGCAGTGCAGGTTAGTGTGAATGGGCTATTGAAGATTGGTTGTTGTCCATTGCTCATATTTACCATAACATTGCTCACAGGAACTGCATTTCATACCAAAACAAAAACCATAATCAAGACCATTTCAGATTTAAAAAGAAATTCGTTAAGCGATGTACTGACTTGAATGATTTACCAAGGACAGTTAATGTCATTGAGTTGTTGTTGGTTTTGCCTGTGATGCTATTAAAGGCCATGCAGGTATACGGTCCACTTTGGTTTTGTAAGAGAGCTGCAGTTACATACACTGGGCCGTTGAACACATTAAAGCCATTGAAATACCAGCTGTACTGACTTTGAGGACGAGAGACAGAGGAACAGCTGAAGGTCACACTATCTCCCACTGCAGCTACATATGGACCAGAGGCTGCTGTGTTGATTGGGCCATCTACAAAATACATAAACTGTGTTATAACTGTATGTTTCATGTTATACTAATGCACTGATATTTTTTAACAGACAAACAGATTTGACCAACCCTTGGCATTCATACATAAGCAGGGCTTGCCCAGCATAAAATGAGTAAAGCGAAATACATTAAAGCATGTTATTATAACACTAATTGATCATTTAAAAATAAGTATTAATAATAATAATGGGCCTCACGGTGGCGCAGTGGATAGCACGTTCGCCTCACAGCAAGAAGGTCGCTGGTTCGAGCCTCGGC
>CAIGQW010053747.1:5154748-5195461 GCA_903798125.1 Danio choprae
GTGTGTGTGTGTGTGTGTGTGTGTGTGTGTGTGTGTGTGTGTGTGTTAAATACTTGGTTGTTGAATTTCTCTACTGTGTCTGCCTTGGTATTTCAAGGGAACTCATCTCAGACACCCTGATTTGAGATTAAGCAAACATCAGGTATCTGGTGCACCTATAGTAGGTCAGGCTATTAAAATAGATTTATTTTTTTTTACAAGAAAACTGTTTTCTGATGGGATAAAAAGGGATATTTGGGAACAGAACCAAAAATAACTACTGTTAAATAACTATTTTTATTTTTAAATATTTATATATTATTATAAGGCCTCACGGTGGTGCAGTGGGTAGCACGTTCGCCTCACAGCAAGAAGGTCGCTGGTTCAAGCCTCAGCTGGGTCAGTTGGCATTTCTGTGTGGAGTTTGCATGTTCTCCCCGTGTTGGTGTGGGTTTCCTCCAGGTGCTCCGGTTTCCCCCACAAGTCCAAAGACATGCGGTATAGGTGAATTGGGTAGGCTAAATTGTCCATAGTGTATGAGTGTGAATGGGTGTGTATGGATGTTTCCCAGTGATGGGTTGCAGCTGGAAGGGCATCCGCTGCGTAAAACATATGCTGGATAAGTTGGCGGTTCATTCCGCTATGGCGACCCCAGATTAATAAAGGGACTAAGCCGAAATGAAAATGAATGAATGAATGATATTATTATAACGGACTAAGAATACAAGAACTAGTTAGGTAAGTCATCCATCTTGCTACACACCTTGAGTAAATATCTGATATTTTCTCAAACGAGTGTTTTGGTGTTCTGTGTTTTATCTGGTCTTATTTTATATTTGACCACTGTTAAAACATGAATTAGAGTTGCAGTTACTGTAATGTTTGTAAATTGTGTAATGAGCAAGCAATTAATATGGTGACATATTTGCATGAAATTGTGTTTTTACTGTCATCCCTGAAAAAAAAGCACAGGGACAATTTGTAATTGTCACAAAAATTTGTAAAATCAAATAAAATCATTTTTCTCACCATCATTCCAAACATTTTATTCAGTCTTTTGTAAAACCAACTGTATCTGACATGTCGAGTAGCCTATTTTGGTCTGTAATAAACATATAAATGATATTTAAACTTAATTACAAACAATCAGTATAGAAAATATATAACATTATGGTTGCTGCACTCTGATTAAGGGAACCTGTAAAAAGTCAGTAAACAAAGCCAGTAACAAGACACCAAAAGAGGTACAATTATATCTTCAACAAGTGATCAGAAAACAAATAATATACCAAAGCCTCGCTATTCTGACTGGGGTGGAATAACCTTTAATGTTACAATGCACTTGTCTGGAAATATCTGTCTGGTGATGTATGTTTGCGTTTATGTCGCAAGACTGCTTCTGAGACAAAGGCATCTGTTGGTTTTATTAATCTGTAGGCGAAACCTCAGGAGACATCCATAGAATGTAATGCGGTCTGTGTGGAGAGTAAAATGTTTGCTCTCTAATGCAAATACAAGCAACCGTGCAAACGAACACAATGATGGATACGTATGTGGTGCCTGACTGGCTTCTGTATTTCTTGATAGTGATTGAATCACTCAATCGGGAAATCTGAAACCGCTGCTTTCATTTTTGTCTGTGACTCTTCTCTTTCATACAAACGCAACTGGCGCCATCTTGCTCAAATGTTAGGTTAGAAATGTTAGATGTTAAATGTTGGAAATGTTAGATATTAAAATATCACAGTAGATATTGACCTACTGTAATGTTACAGTGTTCATCTTCTAAAGCTGATTTTCTTACACAGATGATTTAATAAAATATAAATAATTTAATGTCCCGCATTAAAAAATAAAAATAAAATGTAGTAAAATGTAGATAATGTTTTTGAACCACACTGTGGCAGTAAAGTAGCCTACTTGAATTAATCTGTAAGCAATTCTATAAGGGTGACACGGTGGCGCAGTGGGTAACGCCCTAACACCCAAGCTGGGCCAGTTGGCATTTCTGTGTGGAGTTTGCATATTCTCCGGGTGCTCTGGTTTCCCCCACAGTTCCCCCCACTATAGGTGAATATAATAAGCTAAATTGGCCGAAGTGTATGTGTGGGTGTGAATGCAAGAGTGTATGGGTGTTTCCCAGTGCTGGGTTGTGGCTGGAAGGGCATCTGCTGTGTAAAACAAATGCTGGATAAGTTGATCATTTATTCCACTGTGGCGATCTCTGATAATAAAGGGAGTAAGCCAAAATGAAAATGAATAAATAAATGAATGCAATTCTATAATTGCTGTGGTAGCCTAAAACAACAACTATAATAATAAACAAATTAGCCAGTACTATGTTTTCTACAACTATATATTATATTAGGCTACAATATACCATATTTTACTGCAGTAAAAAGCAAACTACAGTATTAGTTTATCGGTTCACTATTGTCAATACTACAGTATGCTGTAGAATTCATTAAAGAGTTGTAAATTCTGTAATATAAAATCCATATTACTTAGTAGGGTTCAAGAACAGTCACTATAAATTACTATAGTATTTTTATGTGGGTTTTCACAGAATGTATTAAAATCTATGGTTTATTTGTAATGATTCTTCATTGTAATCACCATTTTCATTAATGCAATAGGTTATATCATGAGACATTTATACTTTATGAACACACTAATGTAATCCGCTCATAATGTAATAGTTGTAATTGAAAATATTTACAAAATACTTTCAATGCTAACTTGAGCATAAAACCTCTATGAAAATCAAGCTAAAAACAATAGACATGTCACACTACACGGACCAAAACCTGTTATTTGACACTTCTTTTTTTGTATTTAGGACAACATATTTTTTATACTTATAACTAACCAGTGTTTTATTTGAGATCTTTAACACTCTGATGAGTTATAATCACAAAGTTTGTATCAAAAATGTTTTATTCTGAGTAAAAAATAAATAAATAAATAAAATAAAAATAATAAAAACAATTCCAAATGCAGTTTATTTACATTTTCTAAAATTCCACTACATTTAAAGTAAACAATCAACATTTATTAATGGTTTGTTGCAGGACCAGCTGACTAGACATTTGGCCTTCCTATAAACACTTTCTTATGTATTCCCATTAACCATTTTATTTACACTTTCTAAATATTGTATACATTTTTATTTAAAATAAACATCTTTGCGATCTGGTACGTGATTAGGAAGAAAAAAGATGGGAATTATGTCAAAAGTTTCCACCACATGTCATTTTTTATGCCTCTGCTTCTACTAAATTGTAATTTTGATGGTAAAAAGCAGGCATTGGTCTACAGAATGTGTGTAAAAATCCTCTGGCAGGGTGGGTTACCTGCAATATACACTACTGGACAAAAGTTTGGGGTCAGTAGGATTTTTAAATGTTTTAAAACAAGCTTCTCCTGCTCACTAAGGCTGTATTTATTTGATCAAAAATACAGCATAAATTGTAAAATTGTGAAATGTTATTGCACTATAAAATAGCTGCTCAAATGTAGTTTATCATTTAATTTAATCATTTATTCCAGTGATTTTAAAGATGAATTTTCAGCTTCATTACTCCTGTCTTCTGAGTCAAATGATCCTTCAGAAATCACTCTAATATTAATTATTATTGTTATTATTATTATTAATAATAATAATATTATTAATAATGGTAATTTAATCAATGCCGCCTTAATAAACAGAATAATTTCCTTATAAAAAAACATGAAAAAAATAAATTGGCCCCAAACTTTTGACCAGTAGTGTATATACCAGTTATTTTTCATGTTTTTTTTTAAAGAAAATTATTCTGTTCATTAAGGCAGCATTTATTAAATGTAAACATTTTTTCAAAATTGTTAAATATTTATAAAAATGTTATATCTTATTTTTTAGTTCTTATTGTATGTACTTTCAAATGAAATTATTACTCCAGACATTATTGCTTTTATTATTACCATTAATAATATAATAATATAATAATAATAATAATAATAATAATAATAATAATAATAATAATAATAATAATAACAACAACAACAATATTAATTAATAATAGAGTGATTTCTGAAGAATCATGTGACTCTGAAGACTGGAGTAATGAAGCTGAAAATCCATCTTTAAAATCACTGGAATAAATTATTAAATTAAATGATAAACTGCTTTTGAACAGTTATTTTATAGTGCAATAACATTTCACAATTTTACAATTTGTACTATATTTTTGATTAAATAAATGCAGCCTTAGTGAGCAGGAGAAGCTTGTTTTAAAACATTTAAAAAACTGTAGGTGTACATAAACTTAGCTAGTAATGAAAATGTCACAATATCCAAATGATAGAAAAATATCAGATATTAATATCAAAAAGATCAAAAGCATAACAACATGCTTTTTAAAACATATTTTAATGTTAAATTTAACTTTGTTTTTTAGGTTACGTAAATTTGAAATTGTTTTATGTCTGTTTAATTAATGTAAGTTGAAGTGACTTGTAAAGTTAATTTTCAACTTTAAAAATTTAGGGCAGCAACTATTTTGTGATATAATTTAAATAAAATCTAAACAAAGCTTTCTTTATTTAAAATAACATTGAAGGTAGATTAATATTGGAATTACTGTGACGGTAACTGTTTTTATGTCTAAAATGTTATCGTTTTAGTCGTCACGGTGGCGCAGTGGGTAGCACAATCACCTCACAGCAAGAAGGTCGCTGGTTCGAGCCCCGGCTGGGTCAGTTGGCATTTCTGTGTGGAGTTTGCATGTTCTCCCCGTGATCGCGTAGGTTTGCTCCGGTTTCCCCCCACCGTCCAAAAACATGTGCTTTAGGTGAATTGGGTAAGCTAAATTGTCCGTAGTGTATGTGTGTGTGAATGAGTGTGTATTGATGTTTCCCATGATGGGTTGCAGCTGGAAGGGCATTGGCTGCGTAAAACATATGCTGGATAAATTGGCGGTTTCGCTCATTCCGCTGTGGTGAGCCCTGAATAATAAAGGGACTAAGCCGAAAAGAAAATGAATGAATGTTATTGTTTTGTCTTTAAGGGCAACGGGTAAACTTTAACAGAATATGTTTGTTGTATTAACTAAACGTGCAGTCTTCAGTAAACATATACTCTTAATAAACAACAGGGGGCAGCAGAGGAGAATCTGTCCTGAAGCTCAAAGACTCAACATAATCTCTGATTCAGAGCAGTTTATCTCAGTGTGCTTGTACCAGGACAACAGCAATGAATGTAGATGTTCAGAGAATCAGAAAAATTGTTTTCCTCAGGTCAATCATTAACTGCAGTTTCATCTTTGACAGTAAGCAAAAAATATATAATAACAATACAAATCAATAGGGCTGCTTTATAACGATTTGGGACAATTATTAAACAGGCTATAAAACAACACCCTATCAGTTTGTTTTATAGGAACTGTATAATAGTCACATCACTGTTGTTTATCTATGTTTACAGTGCAGACACAAAACAGTGCAGAAACAGTGCAGTTTAAAGTGCAGAAAGCAGGTTCCTTAAAAGATAGCAATGAATTTAGAAGAGATGAGGATATAAAATGAACAGTTTTAAAGGAAGGAAGATCCTTTCACACATTTCTCATGGGGGGGTGGAAGAGGAAGAAACAAATGTGTGGTCAGTGCATATGTCAACATTTCCCTTCGTTTGGTGATTACAGAATTTGAAAAACGTTATTTTATGAAAATTACTTTCTTATTCGACCTTTAATCTCAACATGAAACATAGGCTCATTAAAAACGTATAAGTATTATGTGTATATCTTTGACCATTGCGTACATCGTTTTTTTTAGGTCACTTGCCATTATAAAACACACCATTAAAGTTAAAGTTTAACTCATTACATCTGCCTTGACCAAAGCTTATCAGCTGTGGTTCTGTGTTATCACACCATGAGGAAAATAACCTAATAAATATACAAACAAGTTGGAAAAAAAAGAAGAAGCAGAAGGTGGAGTGAACAACAAATGAATTTTTTATTTAGAGCAAACAAAATTCCTATGACAAATCTAATTGAAGTCTACATGAATCATAAATAACGATCAGATAATAGAAACAACATCCACATAAAATTGTCCAGCAAAACACACTGTTTATGACCAGAACAAAATGACGCTTCCTCATTTCATCTCCGCGTGTGATGTGTTCAGGTCTAAAGGTGGTTTTAGTCATGAATGTAAACTGTTTTCATTACCAGCTATCACACATTTATCGTCTTTTATTTGCCCAGTGCAGGAAGGAAAGAATGAAAATCGATCTGACGATTTCTGAGAAACTGTTTGATGTAGAGTATATGTAATCTGTAGTCAATAAATATAACGCATTATTTGGAAAAGAAATTGTCAAAAGATAAGAATAAACTATTACATTTAATTTTCAAATGTGGAAAATAAGGGAAATCACAAGACAAACAGTACATCAGGATGCAGTAAATAGATATTTAATACATCATCAGGCTGTATAAACATTTGTTGCAGTTTCATTCTGAATGTTGCAGCATCTGATAATGAAAATAGTCCAGTGTAAAACAAGTTACAATAAAAAGGTACACTTGTGGTTCCTGTAGAACAAATTATGGATATTTTATGAAGCAATGTGCCATAAAACATATGCTATAAGGGAGACCAGGGACTTCATTTATAAATCGTGTATGCGCAAATATAATCCTAAAGTGTACATAATGCCAACAGGTTGTTTAAAAGAAAAAGTACTCCAGAATTTTCCTAATCCTGCATCCAAGATCATATACATATTGTGTGTGAAAAACAGTATATTAGCAACAGTGTAAACAGTATATTAGCAACAGTATATTGAGTGTGCAAGTATAGTACACTCAAACAATTATGTTTGCTGTTTGTTTAAACTACTTCAAACTGCTTCAAACTTGAGCTTGAAATGGCACAATTATTGAGATTGTTTTGCGACAACTTAACTGAAGTTTCTAATCAAGTTTCTACAATGGCATTAAATGGACACTTCATTATCCGATTAGGACACAGATGTTTATAAAGGGAAGTGGAAAAATGCAAATGTAGCAACAATATATTCATTCTATATATATTATTTTAACGATTATGAAATAAATAATAACTTAAATGAAGTATATAACCAGACATTTTGTGATTTTGGTTGCACTGTAAGCAATTCTTGCTGCTCACTCACTTTTAAGATTCAAACAAATTGCTTAACAAAATGTTAAAATCATTTGTAAATCATGGATTTTACCTCTGGCGTACTCATGTTTTTGTGCATTCGTTTCTCTGATTTGTATGTTTGCACATTTGAGAAGAGATCTTAGACAAAATAAAGGATTTTCAGGCAACATTTTATAAATGAGGTCTCAGGAATGGTTGTATGAAGGTGTGGGTAATACGGTCATTTTAAGTGTTCATAAATGGGGTACAGGGATGAAATCAAACATGAGCACCATCCTCTTGAGGTGACAGTAGAGGTTGTGAGTCTCTGTGTGAAAATATAAAGAATTTATAGGACAAAAAAATAGATTTGAGAGATTTGAAAAATCAACATTTTGTTTCTGGGTTCCACTTTGCCTTGAGCTTTATGTATGTACACTGACAGGCTCCGTTTCATCTTAATCAACTAAACGGGCTTCAAAACATAGTTAAAAGTTTCCATTAATATATATAAACAAAAAATCAAATCATCTCTGAGTGGGGAAGGGTTGCAACAAGCTGATGTTGGACAGTGAAAGGCTATTTGTTCCAGTTAATTTTAGTGAAAATAAACGCATCAGCAGAATTCATAGATAATTCTATAAGGTTTATAATGTTTTTGACATCTCATCTACTGTTACTCGGGTAGGTGATATGTTGTAACAACAGTTTGTGTTCATCATCACTTTACACAATAGCTTTCAAAATAACATCAGTTCTTATCAGATAAATGTGGGAGAATTGTTTCAAAATTTTAAATAAATAGCACTGAGCCATAGCGGTTAAAGCAAAAGGTTACAACCCTTCCTGTTTCTTACTTTTGAAAAATGACAAGCCTGAATCTTTCATTCCAAACCATAATCATTTCATTTACACAACTATATTCAGAGAAATCAACAAAACTATATATAACACAAAATGTGTGAAATGTGCAATGTGCAGGAAGACTCAGTGCAGTAGAAGTTTCAATGTCTTCACTTCCTCACCTGCGCACAGGAGGAGGGTTCCGTACCTGAATGGAGACATTATACAAACATGTCATAAAAGATACCACCCAAAGGACTTATTGTTTTATTGTGTGGCTGTAGGACAGAATAAATAGCACGGTATTCTGTGATGCAGTAAAATTTTACTGCAGCCAAAGTGCACATATGGTAGGTTGTGCTACATTTAATATATGAAACAACTAACCTGACTTCCATAAGGAGGTGGAGGATCCCTCAACTTTGATCCATGTCTTACTTCTGCATACTCTGTTCTCTGTTCATTTACATCTCCCAGAACCACTCTCTCTCCACTGTTCTTCTGGAAATGGCTGATGTCTGCATAGTTCAGCTCCTACAGATAATCAAATGTTTTTTTTAAATTTATAATTAAAATGTCAGACCCAATGATGTTGTGTGAAAATGTGAATACATTTTTTTACTTGAACTGATAAAAACAAAATCGTAATTATAATAAACATAATGACTGATTATATGTTGATATCTATAGTTTCTGTTTTCATAGCATGTCTTTGTGGAGTAATGTGTGAAAGATTAAAGTCCATTTGAGTTGTTGGCAAAATAAACTAATTTGTCCTATAAAAAGTCATAAACTAAATTACTTCAATGATATAAAAGATTCAAGAGACAGAAGAGAGTGAAGAATGAAATATAATTTAATATACAGCTGAAAAATGCTTTACCTGTATGTTTTGTTATGTGTAATTTAATAATCGGATTTACATTTTTAAATTAGGTATTCATATAATAAAAGGCAATTTCGGTTGTGTTGAGAAGAAAAATCAACAACTGGTTACTCACAGCATCTTGTCCTCTTTGTGCTGTTTAAACAAAGAAACACAAATATATCATATGAAATCTATTATAAGTAGGTTATTGTTATAGTTACACTGAAAAAAATGATTTAAAGATGATTCATTGGATTTACAATTTTTTCTTAAAATTAATAAATTAAATGGCTGTAAACTATTTATTTAGGCTGAATTTAAACAAACAAATTAAGTTGAACATTAATAAATATAATTTGTTTAATTTCAACCCATATAAATTGCTTGCAACAATTTAGCAGAAATAATTTTGTTCAGTAGTCTTGCTATGTAATCAGTTGTTTTGGATCAATTTGATCACTCTCATCCTAATATTATGAATAAATAATATACATACCTCCACTTGTGTTTCCCTTTGATTGAAGGCTTAGTTTTGGGCTGTAGCATAAAGATAAACATTTTGTTACAAATAGTTGGTCACCACATTTTTGTCCCACCAATAGACAGTTAGTTACAGTTGTTTTGCTAAAATCATTTTGTTATGTCATTGTAGCTATACAAACTGCTGTAAAATTAAAATAACAAGCACCTCTTCAGTTATTAGTGCTGCCAGATCTTGTTAGAAAACAAGAAATAAGGACAAGCCCATAGTAGACCTAAACCCAAACACTTGTCTTGGAAGTAAATGTATCATAAAAATTTGCAAATTACGCCCAAATACTTATAATACAATTGCGAAATGTCATGAAAGCACAACACCTGTCGACAGTGGTTTAGTTAGAAATTGCAAATCATAGCATGTCTTTGATCACTGTTATATTCATTTGATAAAAAAATGACAGATAATAAACACAAAAGACAGAAATTTTGATAGTTAGATCAGCCAACATGAATAATCAGTTCAGGGGAACTTCAATGCTATGTGGAAACTTCCACTATGGGGATTTCGTCAGAAGCCAATCATCTGAAAGAGTAATAAAACGGGCCAATGAAATGGCAATGAATTGGCGGCATCAGCATACACAGCTGGCAGCAATCACAACCATTTATGTATAAAGATGCCAGTCTTGCATCGCAGAGACACCATTTTCGCTTTCAGAGCCTCACGCTACTGAGAGAGTCTCCAGGTTCCTCCTAACCTCCTTCGAGAAAGAAGGAGAGAGAGAGTGAACGAGAAAGCTGCCGGTGTTTGACAGGCTGTTTTCGTCATGCATTGCGTCTTTTTTAAAGACATCGTTCCGACTGTGCATTTCTGGATGCGGTGGTTCCCTGTCCACAAATGATGGGCACGAGCACTGTGTTGCATGTCTGGGGGATCAGCATGTTAATGCGGTGCTCGCGGGCAGCACATGCTATCACTGTGATCGTGGCTCGCTTATGTAAAAGGGCGAACCACCCCAGTTGTCCCCTGCAAGTAGCAGTTGGCACTCGGGCAGATCTGAGAGTTACAGTGGTAGTCAATCCGCCGGCCTTGGGCTGGTGGACCTCCCATTCCTCATCACGCTCCAATCAAACTATGAGTAAGAGAAGTGCTCCATCCTCTGGGATAATCACCCTCTTACTCAATGACACCGAGGTCCAGATGTCCATCGATGCACCGGAGAGTGGGCTGTCATTTTCCGATGACAATTCAGTCCCGCTTCCTCCCTCAAGTATGGTAAGCGAGGCTCCGGATATGGACTCTGATATGATGGCCGTGCTAATCCTAGTTATGGTCATTTTGACCCGCTGCCTTACAAGCAGCCGATAAGAATGCTCATGCAAAAGCACATCCTCCGCTGCGTTCGTCCTCAGGATTGGTCTGCAGCGATAGACCTGAAGGACATTTAGGTTCATGTCTTCATTTTCCCACTCTACCGGCAGTTTTTACGATTTGCGTGCAAGGGTCGAGCATGGTAGTACAAAGTCCTTCCTTCCGGGCTCTCCCTGTCTCCACGAGTTTTTACCAAGCTTGCCGAGGATGCCCTAACGCCCCTTTGGCTCGCGGGCATCTGCATACTCAATTATCTCGATGACTGGCTTTTTATAGCTCACTCGCGGGATCAATTGGTTATGTACAAGGACTGGGTGCTCCGGCCTGTTCGACCTGTTAGGGTTTTGGGTCAGTCGAGAAAAGAGCAAGCTCGCCCCCGTGCAAAGCATCTTTTTTCTCGGGTTGGAGCTGGACTTGATTACCATGACAATGAGCTGATGCTGACCTGTCTGAGAAAGTTCGACAGGAAAACAGTGGTCCAACTGATTTTATTTGAAAGGCTCTTGGGGCATATGGCATCTGCAGCCGCTGTCACGCTGCTCGGGTTGCTCCATATGAGACGTGCATGGCACGCGGGCACGCATTGGGTGACTTCCAGTACGTGCTGGGGGGCCGTGTGTTGCGGTCATGCAGCTGTGGGTCCATGGAAGGAATCTGGTTGCATTGGCATATTAATTGCCTGGAGCTGTTGGCAGTGTATCTCGCACTGTGCCATTTTTTACCGGTGCTAGAGGGGAAACATGTGCTGGTCAGGACGGACAGCAAGGCGACGATGGTGTATATTAACCGCACGGGGGTATCCGCTCTTACCGCTTGTCTCAGTTCGCTCACCATCTGCTCCTCTGGAGTCATACGCAGCGGAAATCACTGTGTGCCATTCTTTCCCCGGTGAGCTCAACCATGCAGCTGATCAGTTCACGCCCGGGAGAATGGAGGCTCCACCCCTGGCTGTCCAGCTGTTATCGGTGCATTCTGGCACGCTGGCTATCACAGCTAGCCCTGGGGCATGCGTAAATACGCATTTTCTCTAGTGAGCCTACTTGCACAGATACTGTGTAAAGTCAGGGAGGATGAGGAGTAGGTCTGTTTATTGCGCCCCTCTGCCTCAACTGGACTTGTATTTCAGCTCTCTCCTCGTGACGGCCCCTCCCTGGCATATGCCCTTGAAGAAGCACCTTCTGCTCTGGGACAGGCATCATCCATCATCTATTCGCTGTGTGGTATACTTCTCTCTGAGAAGGACCCCGGACATGCCAGATCAGTGTGATGCTATCCTCCTTCAGCTGGTTGGAGCTAAGGCTGTCCCCTCCACACTGAGGGGTTGGCATTACGATCATCCCCGCTCTGAGGATGCAGGGATGACGGCACGCTGGGAAAGCATCGCCTCATCATCCAGTTCTCAGAGGCATGAGATGCTGGATAATTTAATCAATCCTGTCCCCCTCTCATACCCACTTGGAGATCTCTCTTAGGAGAGGTCTGCTCGATCTACTCGACTCAGTATTTTTAAAATTTCTGTCCAGGTAGACAGCTCTGCTGGTCGAGTTGGCATCAGTCAAGAGGGACGGGTATCTGGAGGCATTTTCGGTCAGCGAAGTGTGCCAGCAATTCCGGCCGGCCCACTCTCACGTTTTCCTGAGATCCCGGCCCACCTAGGGGCTATGGATAGTGGATGCCATCTCCCTCGCTTTTCTGTGCCAGGGTGAGCCACGTCCCCCACTCGACTAAGAGTATCGCCTCCTCTTGGGCATAAGCACACGGCGCATCTCTAACAGACATGTGTAGAGCTGCGTGCTGGGCGACACCTAATACATTCGTAAGAGTCTATAGTTCCCTCCACTTAGGCAGGCCCATGTCTTCCCTCCCCGCTAACCATTCTTCATATGTGTACTCCCCCTTCTCAGGGTTAGTCCATATGTCTTCTTGCCACCAGGTTTCCCCATTTGGGTAGCAGGTGGCCTTAGCAGCATACTCCCTATCAGGACTGCACGCTTTCCCAACGTACTGTTGTATTTTAAATACCTTTAAAATCCCCCCCCCAAAAAAAGAAAATATATAAATAAGCCTTTAAATGCTTCAAAGATAAGTAAGGTAAGTAAGGGCCAGTTGGAGGGCTGCGTCTCTGGTGATGATGGTGCGCTCACGCCGAGAGCATGGAAACCTCTCACCAGTTACGTGTTAAGGTTCAATCAATGTGGCGTTTTCCATACATTTCCCCTTAGTGGAAGTTTCCACATAGCATTGTAGTTCCCTTCCGGCTGGGGAATGAAGCGGTTACAACGTAACCCTCATTCCCCGAGGGGGGGAACAATGCTATGTTCCTTCGCCACAAGCGGTTGTGCCTTAGCTGACAGCTTAGTTTGACTCTTCAGCTAAAAAAGGTGTCTCTGCTATGCACGGCTGGCATCTTTATACACGAATGACTGTGATTGCTGCCAGCTGTGTACGCTGACGCCACCAATTCATTGGCCTGTTTTATAACTCTTTCAGCTGATTGACTTCTGACGAAATCCCCATAGTGAAAGTTTCTACATAGCATTTCCGTTCCCAACCTCGGGGAACGAGGGTTACGTAGTAACCGTTTCGGTCTTTGTGATATCTTGCTCTAAGCAATTGGTTATTATTGAGCACATAAAGAAGACATACGTTTCTGATGTGCATCAAAAGATCACTGAGTTGTTCGGTTCTGTTCTGTATACACTGCATAAACTTTTGTAAGTGCAGTTGTCACTACCTGCATTTTTTGATAGTTAATATGGTTGTGGGGTAAAGCTGTCACTCTTGTAAATTGCTGAATGATGCTGAATGTAAAATGCTGGGTTGCTCTAACCCAGTATTGGGTGAAATATGGACAAACCCAATGTTAGGTTAAAAGGTGAAATAAACTAGACCACAAGTTATTAAAGGCATTTAAATGTGTACCATGTTTTGAAAAATACAAAGATTCCAATAATCCTAGGCTTAAAAAAAAAAAAGGTTCAGTGGTTCAAAAAGTGGTTCAGTCATTGATACTATTGGTAACTTCATATTATATTTATAATGTTGTGGTACTGCTTTCATTTTACTAATAATAATTACCCTGTTGCTGCACAGAAGGAAACCAAGAGCTCTGAAAAAACATTGAACATTGCGATTTAATGTGTTTTATTTATTTTAAGGCTGTGACTGAAGTCAGCTGTAGTTTTGGGTTTCTCTTCAGTAATTCTGCTTGTTAACAGCAGGTGTTCATCATAAATGGTCAATCAATATGTAATTAATCACTTAATTAAGTCATTAACTTCAACACTGAGTTGAAGTCTTTTTTTCAAATGAGTGGAATTCACTTTCAGTACATTTTGAGTTAACTATGCTAATTTAATTTGATAAATCTTACTATTCGGTTTTACAGTGTACTGCTTTAATTAGGTGAATTCAAAGTATTTTTGAGCCTCTCTTCCTTCTTTAAAAATCTCAGATGTAGATCTTTTTGATACTAAATGTAACAAACGCATTTACAAAGAATGTAAACGCATTATTGTGGATGATTTTAAGTGTTATCATTTAGGAGGTGTTTTATATATTTTACATTTTAATGGTATTTTTATGTTAAAAGTATAATTATTGCAAATTACATTTGTTATTTTTATGTTATAATAAATAAATGCAGTCAGCTTATTTCTGACCTGGGTTACACCATTACTTTACAGCAGTTTCATCTGAGGTCACTCTTGTTTTTGGTTGTGGGTGTTAAGCATAGTGTACTAATACTTTAGAACTGGCTCTGCATAAATATTGATATTTTCAAGAAAAGTCACAATAACTACGCATAATTTAGAAATATGTTGCTATACTCACATTCTGTTGGTTTTTGTTAAATAGACAGTAAGAGCACAGATGCCTCCAACCACCAATAAAACCCCAATGACAATCCCAGCTATTGCTCCTGCTGACAGTCCTCCTCCTAAACCCGCTTCACCACCCTCTGAAAAAATATACAGGGTACAAAGACAGCAGATAAGTGTAACATAACTACCAGATGTGAAATTTTCTGTATTGTATAGCACTAAAAGTGTTTGTTAGTTTATCTGCTTACCTTGAACTAGTAATGCATGTGTTTTTAATTCTTTTCTGTTTGTTACTCTATTGAAGGCTGTACAGATGTATTCTCCACTGTCTGTGAAGTCAGTCTTATCAATGGTGAAATTGGCTGCAGTCACACCAGTGTCTGACCCATTAAATGTCCAGCTGAATGAAGCAGAAGGTTCAGAATTTGCAGAGCAAGACAGAAACACTTGAATCCCTAAATCCACCACTTTTGGACCCGCAATAGAAACACCATCTGGTCCATCTAAAACACAGACAAGAGACTCACTGTTAGAGGAACAAACTGAGTGCTGAAGAATGTCTATAATTCATCAGGTTTGCTGCTGAAATGTTTTACACTCACATTTGATGGTCAGGGTTTCTGATCTGTTTGCAGAGCTAACAGGGTTACTGTATATACACTGATATTCTCCAGTGTCTGATCTCTGCACAGGACTGATGGACACTGATCTGTTATCAGATGAGAAGATGATTCTACTGCTAGGAAACAGAGGACTGTTATCTTTCATCCACTGCACAGAGGTGACATTCCCGGATCCATCAGAGGTAAAGTTAGCAGTTGATTCATCCTCGATTAATGTTTCTTGTGGACCAGTGACCATGACGTTATATATTTTTTCTGTGTTGGAAAAAGATAAAGAACCAAGAAATTAGATAGCATCTTTAGTTTTGGTCCATTTAAAATGGAGATCTGGGCCACCACAAAATCATCATGCTTGCACAAAACATGTAAGGGGGAAAAATGGTTGTGTCTCATGCATATCTTTGTTCTGGCACTGTTTACTTAAGTTAACACAAATATAGTCTCATTATATACACTGCTCAAAAACTAAAATGGAACAATAAAATAACACATCCTAGATCTGAATGAAAGAAATATTCATTCATTTTCTTTTCGGCTTACTCCCTTTATTAATCTGGGGTCACCACAGAGGAATGAACCTGGCAATTTATCCAGCATATGTTTTACGCAGCGGATGCCCTTCCAGCTGCAACCCATCACTGGGAAACATCCATACACACCCATTCACACACATACACTACGGACAATTTAGCTTACCCAATACACCTGTACCGATGGAAATCAAATTTATTAACCCATGGAGGTCTGGATTTAGAGTGCAAAAACACACTACAGGCTGATCCAACTTTGATGTAATGTTCTTAAAACTAGCCAAAATGAGGCTTGGTAGTGTGTGTGGCCTCCACGTGCCTGTATGACCTCCCTACAACATCTGGGCATGCTCCTTATGAGGTGGGGGATGGTCTCCTGAGGGATCTCCTCCAAGACATGGACTAAATCATCCACCAACTCCTGGACAGTCTGTGGAGCAGCGTGGCATTGGTGGAGCGAGACATGATGTCCCAGATGTACGGGCAGGCCAGTCTATAGCATCAGTAGCCCCGTTTCCACTATTGCGCCTAAAGCGAGCGAGCCAGGGCCAGTCGCGTTTCCACTGTCAATTCTGGGGCCTGATCAAGCCAAAGTGGGGCTTCCTCGGGGCCAGACTTTTTCGGCCGCCGAATACCTTGGGCCAAAGTTATTGTCAAAGATTGTTTTGTATTGTTCTGGGTTGTTTTTTATTTGATTTTGATTTTTTGATTGTCAAATGAACAACAAAAGTTTCATTAAGAGCTTTTGTCCACATGTGACACAAATAAAGTCAAATAATAAGTCAGTAATACATGAAGCTCCTGATGTTTGTGGAGTTGTTTCATGATCCTCTGCTGAGATCTTGAGAGATTGAATTTTTATTGTGTAATTATTTTTTATTAATTATTATTTGTATTTAGAGTTTTATTTTCAGTTGATTTCATCTTTGGTTTTAGCTGTAATTTGTGTTATTTGGTCTTGTTTTTCTTTCTTTCAGTGATTCTGCTTGTTAACTGTTCATCAATATTTCTCAATCTTCCTTTAGTTAGACACTTAATTATCTCATTAACTTCATCACTGCCTTTGTGTTCAACCCTCTGTAGTGAGCACCCTACTGAGGATTTTGCTCTGGGATTTAAGCTAAATCCTGTGTTAAATGTGTAACAAAACACAGACTGTGAAATGTATTTTTAACAGAAATATTCTCTAAATTGAATTATGAATATAAAATGTTAAAAACAGTAGATTACTAAACCATTACTATTTTTTTTTGTAAAATCAAGAAGAAGAAAAAACAGCAAAATACTGTAAAACATTTTTTGTGTTTAGTCCAAGATGAACTGGATGCATTTGATGTTATGCTGCATTGTCTTTTATTTAAATGTAACTGTGTAGTTACTAATGCGGTAAAAATCAGTTTGTTAATTAGTCACACATTAGTGCATTTAATGACTTTGCGCTATTTAAAAAGTTGTTTTAGTGAACTGCTGTACAATGGTTCTCAATATCAATATGCTCAGACATATTACTTAGACATTTAAAATATTGCTTTTAATGCCAGTAAATGCCAATTAAAATGTAGGTGCTTTCTGCAAATAAAAATAATTAACTCAAAGGTTTGTAAATTAACATTGCATCAGTTATTGAATAATTTTTTCTTTTGTAAAAAAATACAAAATTTTTCTGTAAAAACAGTTTTACAGAAAAAGTCTGTATTTTTTACAAAAAAGTTCTGGCAACCATAGCTGTCAGTTTTTTTTCTGTAAATTTTACAGAATCTTTTTTTACAGTGTTGAGTAAAGAAGAGTTAAATAAAAAAATATTTAATTAATATATAGTTAATAATTTTATATCAAAAAATATTTATGACAAATTCTATGAACAAAAAATAAAAATGAACTCTTAATATAGGTCTATCACCCTTTTAAATCTAAGATTGTTAATAGGTTGAATAATCATTGAACAGAGATGATGAGAATTTTACTGGCCACGCAATGGGTGGAAACATAATCAACAGACATGGTTGACTATCATGTTCTGACTGCATTAAATGGTTTAAACTGTACAATATCATCTTCAAGACAGGACTTTATGTATACAATTTGTGCAACATTTATACTAAACTCTTTCTCTAAGAGAAACACAAGTTACAAGTCCAACTCACTAACCAATACGCCACAACTTCCCCCTATAGGTGAACAAAGTGGCAGAGAAATGTTATTGTTATAAAACATTGCTTACTTTTGTTATCAAACATTGTTTTGATACATTTGTGGCTGGTGTATTTTGTAGTTTATTTTGATAGACTTAAAATTGATGTATTTGGTATTTTTATTTTAAAAGTGTAGCGTGACCGCGGCTTTTTTCTGCTTGTTAACAGCAGGTGTTCATCATTAATGCTCAATCAACGTGTAATTAATCACTTAATTAACTCATTAACTTCAACACTAACTTCAAATGTATTTTTAAATGAGTAGAAATAGCTTCCAGTAATTTATTTGTTAACTACACTCATTTAATATAGTATATTGGACTATTAATGTTTACAGTGAACTATACATGTACTGTATGGTACAGAAATATTTAGAATCTGTTTTCTGACAAGATGCATACGTTTTTGTTTACGACATGATGTAGTTTTTCATTTCAATATCATTAGGCCAATTTACATGCATATTGTATGTGATCAAATACAAGTTATAGCTACACACTCACCGAACACCTGTAGTGAAGTTTCTGCTCTAAGTTGACTTCCAACAGCAGGAATCACAGTCAGACTGTATAATCCAGAATCCTTCGGTTCCAGATTCCAGAGCTCCAGAGAGAGGGTGTTTTTGTCAAAACTGGCTTTGCCTTCATATGCAGGGATTATTAAGGCTGAATCAGGGTTTCCATTCACTATAAAAGTTGTTCCAAATTGCCAGGTAACTGTACTAATCTCTGATGGTAAGTTATTGGGTGCGAACTTCACGCTTTCTCCTACTGCTCCATTAGTCAGCTTAGGAAACTGTAGATCTTGACCAAAACTTTGACCTGTGGAGAAAAGTAACTCACTCTTTATTTGCTTGTTTGCTTGCTAAAACACATAATCATTTAAACTTTAAATAATGTGCAATTTACAAAAATCATAACTTGAAAATAATCAGAGCTCTATCTCAAAAGATCATCCAAATTAAAAAATATTTTGACTTAGTACAATACACACAAGCACGAAGTACAGCAGCTTTTTACTATTAATTACCATATTCACAAGACATTTCTGACTTTTTAAAACATTTAAAATGCTAGGCATTTGCCTAAACATCAACTTATCTGTGGATTTTCATTAATGCTGAAAACATATTTTACCTCTTTTTCGGTACTTACTGCTCTTTTTTTTTATGTCCCCCTTTTTTTTTACCAGCAATAAGTTGTTTACAATCATATGATTCTGGTGAAAATTCATATGGAGTATAATACTGTCAGGCTGATTGGATTAGCAGCAACTATGTATTTGAATTATTTCTGTTATGTTGAGTGTATCAGGACCAGGGGAAAGTCTGTCACTAGGCTGATTCCTGTACCTCATTTGTATGCTTTGTTTAGATTTGTCTCCACCTCTAGGTATCACAACCCCCAAAAATGTTAATACATTTCAGTGCAACTTCACTAATTAGACTTCTATCTAGGACTTCACTCAAGACTTCTCTTGAAAGACTTCTCTTAGACATCTTCGTGACATCCACAATTTGTTAATTAATTTAATATTAATAAATTTATTGATAAATTGATAAAAACAACTCCTACTAGGGATTTTATAACAAAACCAAAATTGTGTGTTATTGTCTAAAGGCTTTAGTGATGCTAATTTGCGAAGATCAAGAGTTTTTTGCCTGCAATGGTTTATCGAAATTAACATGTTCGATAAGATTCCTCTCCTGAAGACATCTACGTGACAATATTTACTTACATTAGCCAACTTATCCAGCATATGTTTTACACAGCGGATGCACTTCCAGCTGCAACCCATCACTAGGAAACATCCATGCACACTCATTCACACACATACACTACGGCCAATTTAGCTTTCCCAATTCACCTATACCGCATGTCTTTGGACTGTGGAAACCAGAGCACCTGGAGGAAACCCATGCAAACATGGGGAGAACATGCAAACTCCACGCAAAAATGCCAACTGTCCCAGCCAAGGCTCAAACCAGCGACCTTCTTGCTGTGAGACGACTTTTTTTGCTTTCTTCTCACTGTTTTTACACCAGTGGGCCCATTTTTTATTTATTTTTTATCTCGCCTAGGGCTCCTCAAGCCTATGGGCTGGCACTGGTTTCTCAGATGAATTCCAACATTATCAATGTTCAATAAGTATATAAAATACCACAACCGAGTAAAAACATAATAACGTTAGAGCTTCTAAGGTTCGCAATAACCTGAAAACCACACGAGGAAAATGCCAACTTTATGAAATTACATGACACACAAAACACATGCTTTTTTGATTAACCATTATAATATACGTGCATAAAACACATAATATCTGATTATAATACATTCATTTATTCATTCATTTTCTTTTCGGCTTAGTCCCTTTATTAATCTGGGGTCGCCACAGCGGAATGAACTGCCAACTTATCCAGCATATGTTTCACGCAGCGGATGCCCTTCCAGCTGCAACCCATCCCTGGGAAACATCCACACACACTCATTCACACACATACACTACGGACAATTTAGCTTACCCAATTCACCTATACCGCATGTCTTTGGACTTGTGGGGGAAACCGGAGCACCCGGAGGAAACCCACACGGGGAGAACATGCAAACTCCACACAGAAATGCCAACTGACCCAGCCGAGGCTCGAACCAGCGACCTTCTTGCTGTGAGACAATCGTGCTACCCACTGCGCCACCGTGAGGCCCGATTATAATACATATCTGATTAAAAAGTGATTACTTTTTACAGTGTATAAGTAAAACCCATGTAGTATGTTTCTCAAGAAAGAAAAAGAGACCAAAAGTAAATTTAAGATTGTATAAACAGGTGTTAGAACAAGTGACAGAAATTAAGTTATTAGGAATAAAAATGGATTCTAAGATAACATTTGGATAACATATTCAAAGTATAGTAAATAAATGTAAGAAGGGAATTAACATACTTCGATGTTTGGCTGGGACAGATTGGGGAGCTAACCTGATTACATTAAGAAGAATATATAATGGGGATGGTATATTTACAAAGGGGATGCTTTTTGTCATTTTTTTCCATAAGGGGGATGCCATCCCCGCATCCATCCTCAATTCGAGCACTGATATGTACTGTAATGTATTTACTATGTCCAGTAAAAATTTTAAGTGTACAACCATCCATACTCTAACCGCTAATATTGCCCACAGTACATTGCGCGTTGGACGTGAATTTGATTAGTACTACAAACGCGGGTGAAAAGTGTAAAAAAAACTACAAACATGATGGACGTGCGAGACCAACCATCAAGTAGAGAGGCTTCGGTAAAGATGTTTGTATGACTGTTAATTAATATCTAGCCAACTGCGAAATATTTAAATCGCGTTTTCTGTGTTATATTTTATCTGCAACAACAATAAAAAACTTCCTGAGGAGATTTCTCTGCATGAAAGACTCGTGAATGGCAGATTAACCTGCTGCTGCTTCTCCAATAAGGTAGGAAATTAAATATGACAAAAATGTGGATGATTGACAGGGCTCATAACTAAGCAACATAACGATCTGCTAACGAGGAAGTAGTATGTCCCAAAGCTTGCACACTCTTCTGTTACACACTCAAAAATATATATTTTTCCTTCACCAAAAAAGTGCATACTTTTAGGGCATAGTATATGCGAATTGGGACGCAGCACATATGCTTATTTCATGTGGCCGCCATTTTAAAATGCACAAGCGAGGCTGCGGTGGGAAGAAACCCAGAAGTAGAGGATCAGCACTGTAAACATTGCAACAACATGCTGTTGCCGCGATTTCAAAGTGCAGATGTGGTGTAAACATTTTAATATCATTCAGTTAAGTTTAATTTAAACATATTAGCATATTAGGCATCAAACAAAATCATAATCTCTTTAAGAGTAATAAGCTTAAGTGTCCTCCTAGGCTTCAGTTCATGGCACAAGGTAAACATCGTGGGGACGCTTCCTTGCTTCAGCCTATGTAAACCAGTGAGCGATAGAACAATACAGTCCTCTGTAGCACACCAGTGCAGTGAACTGATGACCTTCACGGCCAATCACAGTCATTTCTGTTGAGCACTGGTGAATATTATGGGAAATCAGCAGTGTTTAAGAACGTGCTCAGCAGCGCTTAAATGTTAGCTGGAAATTGAAGGGTTCTTTTTTATTTCAGTACCAAAATTTTGTGAAAAGTCTAATATAGTGAAAGAATTTAATATAGGGGCTGCTCGGTGGCGCAGTGAGTAGCACGATCGCCTCAGCAAGAAGGTCGCTGGTTCGAGCCTTGGCTGGGTCAGTTGGCTTTTCTGTGTGGAGTTTGCATGTTCTCTCCGTGTTTGCGTGGGTTTCCTTCAGGTGCTCCGGTTTCCCCCACAAGTCCAAAGACATGCGGTACAGGTGAATTGGGTAGGCTAAATTGTCCATAGTGTATGTGTGTGTGGATGTTTCCCAGTGATGGGTTGCAGCTGGAAGGGCATCCGCTGCGTAAAACATATGCTGGATAAGTTGGTGGTTCATTCCGCTGTGGCGACCCCAGATTAATAAAGGGACTAAGCCGAAAAGAAAATGAATGAATGAATGAATTTAATATAGTGAAAGAACTCACATTCACTACGGCCAATTTAGTTTATTCAGTCCACCTGTACCTCATGTATTTGGACTATGGGGGAAACCGGAGCACTCAGAGGAAACCCACACCAACACGGGGAGAACCTGCAAACTCCACATAGAAACGCAAAGTGACCCAGCCCGGACTTGTACCAGTAAACTTCTTGCGATGAGACAATAGTGCTAACCAACGAGCCACTGTTTCACCCACCCTCATTCACTAGTCCCTAAATTAGCTGATTAGTTTAGTCCACTAGACAGAGGGAATGAGCACAAATGAGTGAATTCTGACACTTATGAACACCTGCTGCTAACAAGCACAATTTCTTTCTTTCTTTTCGTCTTAGTCCCTTTATTAATCTGGGGTTGCCATAGCGGAATGAATCGCCAACTTATCCAGCATATGTTTTACACAGCGGATGTCCTTCCAGCTGCAACCCATCACTGGGAAACACCCATACACTTCCATTCACACACATACACTACAGACAATTTAGCTTACCCAATTCACCTGTACCGCATGTCTTTGGACTTGTGGGGGAAACCGGAGTACCCGGAGGAAACCCATGCGAACACGGGGAGAACATGCAAACTCAACACAGAAATGCCATCTGACCCAGCCGAGGCTCGAACCAGCGACCTTTTTGCTGTGAGGCGAGAGCGCTACCCACTGCGCCACCGTACTGCCCCACAAGCACAATCACTGAAGGAAAGGACAAGAAATAAAACTATACACCAACAGATTAAACAACTCTACAGCATTAGACAATTACAACTCTAGAAGCATTACCAGCTTCACTGATTACAGTTTGACTTTATTTCTGTCATATCTGCAAATTATATTTGATAATTAACAGAGGTTCATATGTTTTATTGAAAATGTTTCATTAGACTTCACCATCATGGAGATCAGAGGCGGCTTAGTTGGGCTCTTGATCCTTTCCTCTTTTATCTGTGTTAGTTAAAACTGTGTTTATAACACTTATCAGATATGACAAGAAGTGCAATAATAATTTGTATGTAGTTAGTTATTACAGATATAATTTTTTTTTCAGTTAAGCCATAACATAATGTGAGTTGTTTGGAACAATAATACAGCTTCCCACGGAGAATCAACAAACAACTAGGAAGGAATTAGTTATTAGAGTTTCATTCACCAAACCTTGAGAACTCCAGCAACGCAGTTAACATTTACAGACATGTGTCCCCACACACCACAAGGCTGTGTGCTCAACCCACTGCTCTTCACGCTGCTGACCCACAATTGCACTGCTAAGTTCAGCTACAACCACATCAAGTTCGCCGATGACACAACAGTGGTAGGTCTCATTAGCAACCATGATGAAACGCATTACAGAGGGGAAGTGGCACAGCTGGCTGTATGGTGTGCCACTAACAACCTCTCCCTCAATGTAGAGAAGACAAAGGAGGTTGTGTTGGACTTCAGGAGAAGCTCTGTTGACCACCCCCCACTAACCATCAACAGCTCAACTGTTGAGAGAGTCAGCAGCACTAAATTCCTGGGGGTGCACATCACAGAGGATCTCACCTGGACTACCAAAACCACATCCCTCTCCAAAAAGGCACAACAACGCCTACACTTTCTCTGCCGGCTAAAAAGGGCAAGTCTTCCTCCACCCATCCTGACCACATTCTACAGGGGAACCATTGAGAGCATGCTGACCAGCTGCATCACTGTCTGGTATGGGAGCTGCAGTGCTGCCGACCGCAAGACCCTCCAGCGCACAGTGAACACAGCTGAAAAGATCATTGGTGCCCCTCTATCCTCGATTCAGGACATTTTCCTCTCACGGTGCTCCAGCAAAGCTAGCAGTATTGTGAAAGACTCTACCCGCCCCTTCCATCTCTTTCAGCTGCTGCCATCAGGAAGAAGGTTTTGAAGTATTAGAGCCTGCTCGGCTAGACTACTCAACAGCTTCTTCCCACAGGCTGTTAGAGCCCTCAACTCCAGTCAACTTACCCCCCTCTGAAATCTCATCCACCCACCCCTAATGCATTCCTGAGTATGTTCCATACATGTGAGTGGGCTTAACAAACCAGCAGTAGAAAAGACACCCTCTCATCCTTCTAAGTCTTGCACCAGGTATGCACTATAGACACTTCCTTAACCACTCCATGTATCTTGGAAACATTGTGCATTTCAAATTGTGCTTCATACAGGTGAGTGGGCTTGACAAACTACCTGTAGAAACACTCTTCTCTTTTATGCACCTGACACTATATCTAAACTCCATCTTACAAAGACTCAATAATGAAATCGATGTTTACTATAAATGTACCACAGTCATGTTGTAAGTCAATATTAAACCTTAAATACCTCTTGTGCACAATATTCACCTTTAATACCTCTCTTGCACAATATCCTGCACAACATTGTTCAATCTCACGTAAGTACTTGTATAGCCTGTCTTATGTGTATAGTTAAGTATTTTATAGTATATGTTAGTTATGCATAGGTTTTTGTAAAATAGCTCTTATGTCCAGCATTGTATTTGTATGTACGTATGATTAATTTATGTAGCACCATTGTCATGCAAGACACAACATTTAATTCCTTTGTATGTCCACACATGTGATAATAAAGCTCGACTTGACTTGACATCAAGAATCAGGATATGAACCTCAATCATGTTTGCGAAAAAAAAAAAGAAAAGCTGCAAAATGAATTCATGCATGTTGGGTGCCAGCACAGTACAAAATTCCCAGCATGCATTGCAGCATCAATAAATTATGCAGCTTTATGTTCTTGCAATTTTTTTCTTTGCCTTTATTTTATGTTGTTCTTGGGTGTCATATTTTAGTAGATTTTTATTTGATTTCTATTTTTTTGATTGTCACCATTGTTGAGATTTAAAAACTAATTGTTGATGTCTGTGTGTTTTTAAGTTCAGCCATAGTTAAATCATTTTAATTGTAAATGGTGTATTTACGCCTGTTAAACAGTTATTGATTGCTGTAGCTCCAGCAGTTTAATTTATGTATATTAATCACTTCTCACACATAACTAACAAGACATTCAATGAGTACACAAGCAGGTGAGGGTGGATTTGACATCAACATTAATTTCATCAGACTTATTCTTATATTTCGTTTTGGTTTCCATACTATACAAATAGTATGATTAACACAATTAATTATAGCAATCAAAACAAAAACTAGTGTTAAAACAAAAAGTTGAAGAGCCCATCTAAAGCAGATGCAGAACCTCAACCATGGTTGCTATAAAAAAGAAAAGCTGCATTATTTATTCACCCTGCTTTGACTGAACTCTTGGAATTTCTAATTCACTCAATCCTAACGATCTGTTTGTTTGATCTGTTTTCAGTGAGCGTATCTGTAATGTATTGTGGTCCTAGGCCATAAGTGATTTATAGAAAGGTAATAATACTTAAAAACCTATTCTGTAAAAAGATGCGATGTGCTCTGATTTTCTGGTTCTGGACAGAATCCTTGCAGCAGCATTCTGGATGAGCTGCAACCGTCTGACTGTCTTTTTGGGAAGGCCAGTGAGGAGGCCATTACAGTAATCCACCCTGCTGGTGATAAAAGCATGAACAAGTTTCTCTAGACCTCAATGGAAACAAAGCATCTAATTCTTGCAATGTTTTTGAGATAATAGTATGCTAAATTAGTTACTGCTTTGACATGACTACTGAAACTTAGATCTGACTCCAGAATCACACCAAGATTCTTGAACTTATCTTTTGTTGTTTAACCCCTAGAGCCAAGGTACGCATTCACCTTGAGAACCTCATCTCTGTTAAAAAAATGCAATGACTTCAGTTTTCTCTTTGTTTAGCTGAAGAAAGTTTTGGAACATCCAACTGTTATTTTCATCAATGCATTGGCAGAGGGTGTCAATGAGGCTGTAGACATTAGGCATTAAGGCTAAGTAGATCTGAATGTCATCACTGTAGCTGTGGTAAAAGATTTGGTTCTTTCTCTGTTTGGCTCCAGTGTTCATTATGTTGACGAAAAGTTTTCGTCATAATTTTCGTGATGAACAAGCTTCTACAGACGAAAACTAAATAAAAGTGATGATGACAACAACTATAGTAAAAATATACTGACATTTTCGTTGACTAATAAAAACGAGACGAGGATGTGATTGAGGGATGTTTTTTTGGAAAATATCCAATCAGTATTTAATCTTGGTGTGTGATGCATGATGCACGCACACACACATTTGAAAAATAACTGATCCACAGTAGATGCGGGATGCGATTACACCATCATCCATAGGGGCGTCTGTCTGATTAAACTACACACTGTAAAAATGTCTGTGATTTTAACAGTAAAAGTCTGTAAAATCCACAGTGAAAATCTGTTAAATGATTAACAGCTCATTTCTGTAAAATATTCAGAAATTAGCTGTAATAGATCTAACACCCTCATTCACTAGTCCCTAAATTAGTTCATTAGTTTAGTCCACTAGACAGAGCGAATGACCACAAATGAGTGAATTAAAAAACACCTGCAGCTAACAAGCACAATCACTGAAGGAAAGAGCAAGAAATAAAACTATACAGCAACAGCCTCACACCAAACCAACTGAATTAAAACAGAGGATTAAACAACTCCACAAACAGCGTTACCAGCTTCACTGATTAAAGTTTGACTTCATTTCTGCAAAAATATTTAATAATTAACAGAGGTGTATATTTTTTTATTGAAAAGGTTTCAATAGACCTCACCATTGTGGAGATCAGAGGCTAGTTTAGTTGAACTCTTGATCCTTTGCACTTAATGATTTTCTAACTATGTTTCTAAAACGCATCAGTTATGACAAGAGGTGCACTGAGAGATTATATGTACTTAACAGTTACAGATAAAATTTCTGGTATTTTATGAGTTATGTCAAAAACAAAAAGCTAAATTATTTAACATGAGTTGTTTGGGACAATACTACACCTTAACAACAAACAATTATGAAGAAATGAATAATAATTCCTATTTAACAATTAGAGTTTCATGCACAAAACCTTGAGAGCTTCAGCAACATATTTAAGACACACAGACATTAAGAATCGGGATATGAACCTCAACCAGGGTTGCTAAAAAGTAAAGTAAAGCTGCATAATTTATTCACGCCACAATGCATGCTGGGTGCCAGCATAGTACAAAACTCCCAGTATGCATTGCAGCATGAATAAATTATGCAGCTTTATGTTTTTACAATTTTGTCCTTTGCCTTTATTTTATGTTGTTTTTGGGGTGTAATATTTCAGTAGATTTTTTGTATTGCTCTGGTTTGTTTTTTATATTTTGATTGTCACTAATGTTGAGAATAAAAGACTAATTGTTGATATCTGTGTGTTTTTAAGTTCTGCCATAGTTCAAACATTTTCATTGTGACATCATGGTCTTGACAACATAGTTAACCTCATTAGACATATTTATACATTTTCTTTAGACTTTTCATGTTGTACAAATAGTGTGATTAACACTAAGTTTTAACAAACATAGTTGAAGAGCCCAACTAAAGCAGATGCTGTCCTCCATCATGGTGATTTCAAATGAACAACAACAATTTCATTAAGAGCTTTTGTCCACATGTGACACAAATAAAATCAAATGTCAGTAATAAGTGAAGCTCCTGATGTTTGTGGAGTTGTTAAATGATCTTCTGCTGAGATCTTGAGAAATAACATTTTATTGTGTAATAATTTTTATTAATTATTATTTTTATTTAGAGTTTTATTTTCAGTTGATGTTATCTTTGGTTTTGGCTGTAATTTGTGTTATTTGGTCTTGTTTTTCTTTCTTCAGTGATTCTGCTTGTTAACTGTTCATCAATATTTCTCAATCTTCCTTTAATTAGACGCTTAATTATCTCATTAACTTTATCACTGCCTTTATCACTGACAATGTGCACCAAGGCTTTGAAGCATGTATCAAAAAAATGATACATCTCACATTGAAGCTGTGTACCGTAGCTTGATTCATTTTGCCATAATCACATGATCAGTGCACCCGAAGCTTCATTTTCGCCTATACCCACGTGACTGCTTCGAATATCGATTCAAAGGTTTAAACACCTTCGTGGGTTAGTAAAGTGTATCAAAAGATTAGGCGTCGATTACATACGTTTCTACTGTTTCAAAGCACTGCACTGGTCCCATGCACCAGTAATTCATTAATTTGTTAATTTTCCTTTGGCTTAGTCCCTTTATTTGTTAGGGGTCGCCACAGCTCCAACTTATCCAGCATATCTTATCCACAGCGGATGCCCTTTCAGCTCCAACCCAGTACTGGGAAACATCCATACACACTCATCCACACGCATACACTACGCCCAATTTAGTTTATTCAATTCACCCTCCGGGAAACCGGAGCAGCCGGAGAAAACTCACACGAACACGGCAAGAACATGCAAACTCCACACAGAAATGCCAACTGACCCAGCCGGGGCTCAAACTAGCAACCTTCTTGCTGTGAGGCGACAGTGCTAATCACTGAGCCACTGTGTACCAGTAATTCAACTAAAATACAATAGTAATTTATAGTAAAAAGCATTTGAACCATACTAAAATGTATTAGTGTATTATTTACAACTATTTTTAAAGAAGGCCCCTGCATGTTGTAGTATAGTGTGTAGCTGAGGCCAGCTGGCAAGTGGAGCCCAAAAGTCTCATTCCCATAGCCTCCTCCCATAGCCTCCTATGCAGGAATCCCCAGTTCTAAGGTGTAGGACTAGTTAGAATACGATAAACATAAATAATTTTGAATACCTTGGATTTTACTACAGTCATCGGTGGTGTAATGTAGCATATCTTATATGTAAATAACTACATTTGTTGAGTAATTTGTTTATATTACTATTGTTGTATTACTACATGAATGTTGGTCAGTTGTGAACGTTTGACATTTTTGCAACACAGTGCGTTCCCACACTTTAACCAGCAGAGGTCCTCATCGAGCTCTGATTTGGAAAGCTTAGAGTAACGAACCTTTTTCCAATACAATTAAGTCGAACAGTTCATTGGTTCAGAAAGCTTAATTTCACCATTACTAATAATAGGGCCCAAAGAGTCGAGTAAAGCAACGAAAACGGTTACTACGTAACCCTCATTCCCCAAGTGGGGGGAAAGTAAAATGCTATGTGGAAAAATTCCACTATGGGGATTTCGCCAGAAAGCCAATCATCTGGAGAGTAATAAAACGGGCCAATGAAATGCCAATGAATTGGCAGCGCCAGCGCACGCAGCTGGCAGCAATCACAATCAGTTGTGTATAAGACTGCCAGACATGCGTCGCTCAGCCCCTTTTCTAGCTGAAGAAGCCGAACTACAACCACTGTGGCGAAGGAACAAAGCATTTCTGGGGAGCACGCTGCGGAGGCCACCTGCTGCCCAAATGGGGAGACCTGGTGGCAAAAGGACATATGGACTAACCCTGGGAAGTGAGAGTACACATATGAAGGATGGTTAGCGGGGAGGGAAGACACGGGCCCGCCTGGAGAGGGGGGAACTATACTGTGGCTGAGTGAAGCATATGGGATCACCAGTAGGGATCGCAGGCACCTAAACCCAGAACCCGGGCTGACCGAACGGGCATGCCAACAACGTAATGGGCCAGGCACCCGACTCCTCCGCTGAGTCAGGTGCTGGGGGCCTCGGAGGAACTCTGTAGGGTTTGCAAACTGGGGAACTCAACTGAGCAGAGTAAGAAAGGCGCACATATCTTTGTGTTAGAGACAAAGGCGCAGCAAGCGTGTTTCAACACCACACTGAATTTCCTCATTTACTGGCATTATCCAGTACACGTGAGGAAAACGGCTCCACTCGAAGATTATAAAATCTTGCAAATGTATTTGGTGTCACCCAGCCCGCAGCTCTACAGATGTCTGTTAGAGAGGCACCGGGTGCTCACGCCCAAGAGGAGGCGATACTCCTAGTCGCTCCCGGAGGACACGGCTCGCCCTGGCACTGATATGCAAGGGAGATAGCATACACTATCCAGTGGGCCAACCTCTGTTTGGATATGGCACTTCCCTTCTGCCGACCGCTGTAACAGACAAAGAGCTGCTCAGAGGATCTAAAGCTCTGAGTGCGGTCCACATAAAATCACAGAGCGCGAATGGGACACAGCAAAGAAAAGGCTGGGTCTGCCTCCTCCGTGGGCAGCGCTTGCAGGCTCACTACCTGTTCTCTAAAGGGTGTGGTAGGAACCTTGGGACATATCCAGGCTGGGGTCTCAGGATAACGTGAGAGTAGGCCGGCCCAAATTCCAGGCACAAATCACTGACTGAAAATGCCTCTTGATCGATGCCAATGCAACCAGCAGAGCTGTCTTCAGGGACAGAAATCTCAAGGATCTCAAGGAGTCGAGTGGTTCGAACGATTTCCGTGTAGGCTCGTGAGCACTACAGAAAGATGCCAAGAGGGCATGAGATGGGGGCGGGGTTGAATTCAATTGCCTCGCACCTCTGAGGAACCGAATGATGAGGTTATGCCCTCCCACCGTGCCACCATCTACCATGGAATGTTGAGCAGAAATGAAAGCGATGTAAACCTTCAGTGTGGAGGGTGAAAGCCTCTGCTCCAACCTATCCTGAAGGAAAGAAAGCACAACACTGATCTGGAAAGTCCAGGGGTCTTCTCGGTGAACCACCGCTGCAGGTAGGTCACCTAAGTCTTCTGCGCTCGGTCTATGGACCACACATGGAGGTTCCAGAGATCTGGGCATGGGTGCTAGATGGTGCCCTGTTCCTGAGAAAGAAGGTCCTTTCTCAAAGGGATCTGCCAGGGAGGTGCCGTCGCGAGGAGGTAGAGTTATGATATCCAGGTCCAGTTGGGCCAGAAAGGCGCAACTAGCAAGACCTGCTCCTCGTCCTCCCTGACCTTACACAGTATCTGTGTGAGTAGGCTCACTGGGGGAAACGCATATTTGCGCATGTCCCGTGGCCAGCTGTGAGCCAGTGCGTGCATGCCGAGGGGGGCCTCAGTCAGGGAATAAAACCACCTGCAATGGGTGCTCTCGAAGGAAGCAAACAGGTCGACCTGGGCTTCTCTGAAGCGCGCCCTTATCAGCTGGACAGCCTCGGGTGGAGCCTCCATTCTCCCAGACGTGGAAGCTGCCATGAGAGCGCATCGGCTGCACGGTTGCACTCACCAGGGATGTGAATGGCACGCAGCTATTCCTTCCAATTTAAGTCACAACACCTAACTCTGTTTTAAACTCAGCAAATAAAATACAATGAAACTGAAACACTGGTCAGTTTAGTGTTGGAGGTTTCATGGCTAAATTTAACCAGCCTCATGGCCAATCTTTATTGATTGCATATTCAACCAGTAGGAGCAGAGTGTAAAGGTGGGATGTCTGGGAGCTAACCCAGATTGTATAAAAAACATAAAATCATAGCTGCCCAACTCACTGCAGAATTAAATGTGAACCTCAAAACTCATTTACCCACCAAAACTGTTAATTGGGAGCTCCACAGTGTCAATATACATGGCCGAGCTGCAATAGCCAAACTTTTGGTCACTCGTGGCAATGCCAAACATCAGTTTTAATAGTGCCAGCAGCAAAAATATTTGGCTGTGGACAATGTGAAACATGTTTTGTTCTCTGGTGATTCCATCTTCACTGTCTTTCCCACATCTGGTAGAGTTACAGTGTGGAGAAGCCCCAAATAAGCGAGTCAGGAAACTTCTTCTGATACCAGCATCACATAGAGCAGGGGTGTCAAACTCAGTTCCTTGAGGGCCGCAGCCTTGCACAGTTTTCCAACCCTGCTTCAACACATTTAATACGTGGTCACACTACACTTTTCACCCCTTAGACTTCCATTCATACGCAAGCGAATTCAGCAGACTGAAAATGCAAGCTCATGTGAAAGGTTTTGCATGTCACTGTGCCACAGTTTAAGCTTAGTGAACTCTGACCTACGAAATTGCATCACATCATTGCCTGAGACCAATAGAAGATCAAAACATGACCTCTTTGTGCAGAAAACGGCGTACAACATTTTGAAGCTGCAGGCCTGGAGACCCAACTGCACGCTCAGTCCTGCACGCTCAGACCAGCACTTCCAGACCTATTGTTAGAGTTAGGGTCAAATGTCCGATGTTGCTACTTGCTAGAAAGTGCCAAGATATCCCCAACATTATGAAGTTGCAGGCCCGGAGACCCAACAAATTGTCCATTTTGTAGTGGACCTGGTCCAGTACGTCATCAAGCTGCGGGCTGCAGCGAGGACTGTCTCTGCAGTTGGTTCTCTGGACCTGCCGCTTTACCCGACCCAACAGCAGGTGGCACTGTCTGAGAAAACGATAGTTCTGAAAGTGCTGGTGTGAGCATACAGGTCTGAGCATGCAGTTGGGTCCCCGGGTCTGCAGCTTAACCTTACTCAGATGTCCTCACTGCAGTCTGTAATCACGACAACCGGCAATCCACCATTACATAATGGACCTGGTCCAGTACATCATCAAGTTGCGGGCTGCAGCAATGACTGTCTCAAAAGTGCTGGTCTAAGTGTGCAGTTGGGTCTCCGGACCTGCTGCTTCACTCAACCCAACAGCAGGTGGCACTGTCTGAAAAAAACTGGTCTGAAAGTGCTGGTGCGAGAGTGCAGGTCTGAGCATGCAGTTGGGTCTCCAGACCTGCAGTTTCACCCTACTCGAGATCAGCTCTGACCCTAAGAACCAGTGGCATTGCTACTGCACACAACTGATGTAGCTTTCCCATCAACATTCAAACAACATTTTTTGATGCAGCAGCAGATGGTGTTCTCCTAAGGTCATGTGGTTTTATTTAACAGCTCAACATGACAGGTCTTCTTGCAGTGCCATCTGAGGCTCAAAGGTGGAGCACATTAAGCTGATGGTTCCTGCCATGCTCTAGACACACTTTTCTGGATTTCCTTAATGTTTTTTACAATATCAAATATGGTAGGTGGTGAAATACATTAATTGATGGTGATTTTGAATTGATCAATGTGATTTTTCAATATTCTTGACAATTCTTACATGACTTTTGGCACAAAATAATGATTCTGCTTTGCTTGAAAGGACTGAGATGTTTATTTTATACTCAACCATGAAGCCCTCATGAGTCACCAGTTCACCTGCTTTATTTGGATAATCTATGACCTTTTCGCTTTTAATTAGCCTCTGTACCTACTTTTTTAGAGTGTGTTGCAGGCATCAAAATCAAAATTAGTTTATATTTATAGAATACAATTAATTTGTGCTCTGAAAAACTGGAAACCTTTTCTTTTTACTTTTACTTTTGTCAATTAAATAAAAAGCTCCGGTTTCCACCACAAGTCCAAAGACATGCGGTACAGGTGAATTGGGTAAGCTAAATTGTCCGTAGTGTATGAGTGTGAATGGGTGTGTATGGATGTTTCCCAGAGATGGGTTGCGGCTGGAAGGGCATTCGCTGCGTAAAACATATGCTGGATAAGTTGGCGGTTCATTCCGCTGTGGCGACCCCAGATTAATAAAGGGACTAAGCCGAAATGAAAATGAATGAATGAATGAATTAAATAAAAAAAAATTGCAAATAGCATTTAATTGATTTTATTGTATTTAAAAAAAGTCCCAAATTTTCTACAAAATTGAGTTGTAAAAAGGAAAAAACATTTTTTGTAAATTTGAATCAAAGCATTTGAAACGTCTTATTCATTCATTCATTCATTCATTCATTCATTCATTTTCTTTTCGGCTTAGTCCCTTTATTAATCTGGGGTCGCCACAGCGGAATGAACCGCCAACTTATCCAGCATATGTTTAACGCAGCGGATGCCCTTCCAGCTGCAACCCATCACTGGGAAACATCCATCCACTCTAATTCACACACATACACTACGGACAATTTAGCTTACCCAATTCACCTATACCGCATGTCTTTGGACTTATGGGGGAAACCGAAGCACCCGGAGGAAACCCACGCCAACACAGGGAGAACATGCAAACTCTACACAGAAATGCCAACTGACCCAGCCGAGGCTCGAACCAGCGACCTTCTTGCAGTGAGGCGATTGTGCTACCCACTTGCGCCACCGCGTCGCCCACGCCTTATTATTGCAAAATAATTAAAAGTATATATTTTATTATGTCTTAAACTAAAATCTTAAATGGTGACCTGAGTAATGAACTGTCTGCTAAAAACGTTGAGAACAACCTTGCTCAGTAGTAAAATTGCAGCTCTCCCCCATTTGAATAGTTCATTATTTTATATGCAACTTCAACAACATTTGATAATTTTGTGATTAAGGAAAATACTCACCAAAACAGGCCAATATCCAGAGAGTCCACAATAAACCATGAGAAGCCATCATGATCGAGCTTTTGTCTGTCAGAAACAGCAGCTCAAGTCATATGAACTATTTACACCAGCTTTCAGTTAATGATACACTGCTGATACAGACGAAGACAGAGAAATCACTGCGCCATCTAGTGCTGATGTAAAGATATGATATGAAAATACTGCATTTTCTAAACGTGATGCAACAGGCATTTTCCATTATTAAGCAGCACGAAACTGGATGATCTGCAGCCAGTGACTTTGGTGTTATTAAAAACAATCAATCTATTAAACCTGGTGAGGGGACTAGCCCACATAATATTGACCTTTATAAGAAACCAGAAAATGTCATACTTCTGTAGATGCTTTAGGTTTAAAATTTACTTTTTTTACTTTACAATGTTATATTATAATTAGGGCAGTGGGTAGCGCTGTTGCCTCACAGCAAGAAGGTCGCTGGTTCAAGCCTCGGCTGGGTCAGTTGGCATTTCTGTGTGAAGTATGCATGTTCTCCCCGTGTTAACGTGGGTTTCCTCTGGGTGCTCCGGTTTCCTCCACAGTCCAAATACATGCGCTATAGGTGAATTGGGTAGGCTAAATTGTCCGTATTGTATGTGTGTAAATGAGAGTGTATGGGTGTTTGATGGGTTGCAGCTGGAAGGGCATCCGCTGCGTAAAACATATGCTGGATAAATTGGCGGTTCATTCTGCTGTGGCGACCCCAGATTAATAAAGGGACTATGCCAAAAAGAAAATGAATGAATAAATATTATAATTATTTTATTAAATTTTTCTTAATAATACTTTTCATTTCATTAAAATTATTTAGCTGAGTTGACTCTTAGGCTGCAGCTTAACTGTAATTATTGAGAAAGAATTTGTGCCCAATAACAAAGTTTTGATGGGGTTTAATTGCACTTTTTAATTGCCTAATTATTTTGTGGGGAAAAAAATCCCTCCAATTATTAAATATGTATTTAATCAGATTCAGAATAAAACCAATGTCAAAATCCAAAATATGTTTTCATTATTTTAATCTGTTTTAAACTAGCATATTTGAAAAGGTTTGATGTGCAGGGAGTTAAACAGACACACGAGAAGACATTTCAGCAATAACAGCAAACAGCAATTACTTAGTCCTTACTGTATTCAGATTTTAATAATTAAGTACAGACAAATACATTAAAAGTCCAGATTTGCAATGTCACACTTCAGCATGTGCTCTTTATTAAACAAATAATACAAAGCAAATGTCATTAGAGTTTACATAAAAGTATTATAAATAAAAAGTAGTATTTATATACATTACGTTGTTTGGTAAGGATGATGAACATGATTGGAAATAAAATAATGCAACTCCTACATTAATAACAGTCACACAGCATTTCGTTCATATATTATACATTAGCAGGACTATGGTGTAAATCTGAGGATAATTGTCCGTTTCTGCAAATGGAGACTTCAATACCAGATCTATGAATAAACTGCTGAAATAAGACAACAGATGTAATTTGCAGTAGATGTTTGAGTGTCTTTACTTCTTCACCTGCTTACAGGAGGAGGTTTGATACTTGAATATAGAAATTATGCAAATATGTTATAAAGGTAACCAGTCAAATTATTTCCTTCATCTAGTACCGAATAAATGAGACTTATTTTAAGACCACACATACTCTATGACGTTCTGCTGACTGCAGTACTAGATTCATTATTATAAAACTGCTCACCTGAGGTTCAGGAGCTTGTGGCTGGTTAAAAATCCATGTTTTAGATTTTCATATACATTTTTTTATTATTTACTCAGCATTCTCATATGTTTGAGCTTCGCTGATCTTCTCCAGAATATTATTTTCTCTGGCTTTCTGTGAATCAGTGATTTCTTCATAGTGCAAGTCATACAAAGAGCTAGTTTTGGTTAAATTACAATATCAGAATGAATTAAAAAGTAACATGCTACTGTTTAAATCGTGAAACAAACCTGGTGTGGTGTAATGGTCACTAAAAGGAATCTGAAAATAACCAATGTGTGACAATATCTATAGTTTTGTTTCTAATTTAACATATCTGAACAGTATTTTGAGACAAAAATGTCTGTTTGAACTGACTGCAAAATACACCTATTTGTCCTGCTATAAAAACCATAAACTCTTTAATTACATTTACAACATAAAAGACTAATAAGAGACAGAAGAGAAATTACTATCTCGTTTAATACAACTGAAAAATGCTTTTCCTGTAGGTGATTATATTATCAGATTTACAATACAGGTGTTCATTTAATAAATGGTAGACTTTGTTGTGTTGAGAAAAACAAATTGAACAGAAAACAGAAATTGCAAAGTCACTCGCAGGCTCCTGTCCTCTTTGTGCTGCTGTTTAAAGAAAGCAAAAGAGTTTGAGTTTAATACTGAGAGAAATTGAACTGAGTCAACTTTAAATATGAATTGATCATTTGAAATCTATTATGGGATGGTCATTATGAAAAGATTCTGGCTGCAGACCAACATGCACATGCACTCTCAGGCACATGCACTTTCAACATGTACACTTTACCCATACCATAACCCTACCCGAACTTCCATGAGGACCAAAGATGTCACTTCTGCTAAGCTAACCACTATATTTGTATCTAATATGTTCACACTCACAACCACAGTGAAACTAAATGAGACTGAATGAAATTGATATTTTGACCCTCAAAATTTATATGGATCACATTGAAAATTAATGGGAAAAGTGAAAAACAAAACAAAAACACTACACTTTTTTGGATTCATTTGTTTTGTCCAAAAGAAATTTTAAACCCATTATTAACCAGATTTTTTTATTTATTTATTTATTTATTTTTTTACATTTGCCTGGGTCTAGAGCACAAATGATTTTTTAAATATATATATATATATACTTTTACATATATATTTACTTTTAACAATTCCCCTCTTGTAACCCAGCAGAGCTTTGAAATACACCAATCATCACACACAGAGTCAGACACAAGAGTCAGATTGTAACATATTTCTTGCTGCAGTGCATGCTGTGAGCCATGGATGAGTTTGTGTCACCATCAATGAGACTCATACTCTGATTCTTGATGCGTGTGTCTCTTAATTGGTTCTGACGTGAAGAAAATGTTTATTTAGAAGTCTTTAATAAAGTATAGTTAAATTAAGCATCTACTTTATTCAATACTCACAAGTTCCATTCCATATAATTATTAATTAAAAAACTAATTTAAACAACACCATTAATTCTGCAATTTGATTACTTAACCTAACAACATTCCTTCTTCTCTTGTCATAACATATAATTGCAACATTCAAAGAGAAACTAACAGGAGAAATGATATCAAAGAGCCCTAGAAAAGCAACTGCTGTTCTCATCAACAGTGACGTCTAACAAGATTATTTCCACTGAATCTTACAAAGGACTTTTGTAGACGTCTGACAGACAAAAGTTAAGCAGGTTAGTAATAGGTGAAACTGTGGACACTTTTGTGGAGTTGTTTAATGATCCTCTACTGAGATTTTAAGAGATTGAATGCGTGTTATTTCTTTCTCGGCTGTGCCTGAAGTCACCTGTAGTTTTGCGTTTCTCTTCTGTAATTCTGCTTGCTAACAGCGGGCGTACATTATTAATGCTCAATCAACACTTAATCATTTAACTTACTCATTAACTTCAGCACTGAGTTCAAAACTCTTTTCAAATGAGTAGAATTAACTTTCAGTAAATTTTGAGTTAACTACACTCATTTCATTTGATCAATGTGACTGTTGGGTATTACAGTGTGCAGATTTCACTTGCAACCCACATCCACCACACCTGCCGGTAATTATCAAGTGCTGTTCAGGTCCTAATTAGTTGGTTCAGGTGTGTTTGATCAGGGTTGGAGCTGAACTGTGCAGGAAGGTAGACCTCCAGGAACAGGGTTGAGCACCACTGACTTAGACTTTTAAAATATTGCTATTAGTGCCAGTAAATGCCAATTGAAGTGTAGTTGCTTTCTGCAAATAAAAAATAATAATTAACTCAAAGGTTTGTAAGTTAACATTGGTTCAGTTAATGAATGCCTTTTTTTGTAAAAAATACAAAATATTTCTGTAAAAGGGCCTCACAGTGGCGCAGTGGGTAGCACGTTCGCCTCACAGCAAGAAGTCGCTGGTTCGAGACTCGGCTGGGTCAGTTGGCGTTTCTGTGTGGAGTTTGCATGTTCTCCCTGTGTTGGCGTGGGTTTCCTCCGGGTGCTCCGGTTTCCCCCACAAGTCCAAAGACATGCGGTACAGGTGAATTGGGTAGACTAAAATTGTCCGTAGTGTATGAGTGTGAATGGGTGTGTATGGATGTTTCCCAGAGATGGGTTGCAGCTGGAAGGGCATCCGCTGCGTAAAACATATGCTGGATAAGTTGGCGGTTCATTCCGCTGTGGCGACCCCAGATTAATAAAGGGACTAAGCCGAAATGAAAATGAATGAATGAATGAATTTTTACAGGGTAATAATAATAATAATAATAACAATAATAGTAATAATAATAATAATGGGGCGACGTGGTGGGTAGCACAATCGCCTCACAGCAAGAATAAAATAAAAGCCTCGAAAAAAGTTCGAGCCTCAGCTGGGTCAGTTGGCATTTCTGTGTGGAGTTTGCATGTTCTCCCCGTGTTCCGGTTTCCCCCACAAGTCCAAAGACATGCAGTATAGGTGAATTGGGTAAGCTAAATTGTCCGTAGTGTATGTGTGTGAATAAGTGTGTATCGATGTTTCCCAGTGATGGGTTGCGGCTGGAAGGGCATCCGCTGCATAAAACATATGCTGGATAAGTTGGCGGTTCATTCCACTGTGGTGACCCCAGATTAATAAAGGGACTAAGCCGAAAAGAAAATGAATGAATAAATGAAAAAAACTACACTTATGTTCAACAGTATCAAATCGACTGAAAAAAAATGATTCACTATTTATTTTTTTAATCATTTTATAGATAAATTCAATACATAACATTAATAAATCACTAAAAAGACTCACCTAAACACGCCACTATCCACAGAGTCCAGTGTAAACCACAAGGAATCATCATGATCGAGTTTAATCTCTGAAGTTTCATATCTGAAGCTCAACTCATTCCAACTCTTAGTTTTCAAGTAAATGATAAATAGCTGATACAGAATGAGAACAGAAAGATTACTGCGCCATCTAGTGCTGATGTGAACACGTGAAACACCATGGAAACACTACCTACAACCAGGGATGGGCAAAAATACATTGAAATGTATTTAAAAATTAAATACCAAATACTTACATTTTTAGTGTATCAAAATAAACTACAAAATACAGCAGCCACAATAAGTATCAAAATAAAATACTGTATTTTTGTATTTTAAAAATACTACAAGATACTTTTAAAAGAGAGCATAACATTTCTTGGCAAACCTTCCATCAATGGGCCTATTTGACATATTCGTAGTGTCCTAATGGTTAAGGAGTTAGACTGGTAACCCAAAGGTCCTGGTCACGGCAGGAACTGAAGATGGAAGGAGTGAATGAACCGCACTCTCTCCATCTTGGGTATCTCTGAGCAAGGCACCAAACCCCTAAAGCACAGACAAATCCTTTTCTGTGGGACAATACTACAGCTTCCCATGGAGAGTTAACAAACAATTAAAAAGAAATTTATAATAATTTCTAGTTAATAATTAGAGTTTCATGCACAAAACCTTGAGAGCCCAAGCAACACCTTTAAGACACACAGACATCAAGAATGGATATGAACCTCAACCAGGGTTGCTAAAAAAGAAAAGTTGCATAATTTATTCATGCCGCAATGCATGCTGGGTGCCAGTATAGTAAAATAAACTCCCAGCATGCATTGCAGCATGAATAAATTATGCAGCTTTATGTTCTTACAATTTCGTTCTTTGCCTTTATTTCATTAAGAGCTTTTGTTCACGTGTAACAGAAATAAAGTCAAAGGTTAAGAATAAGTGAAGCTCCT
>CAIGQW010053747.1:5254646-5274904 GCA_903798125.1 Danio choprae
AAGTGAGTTTGACATCATTTTGAAACATCTGTGTTTTTTTCTGGTTTCTTTCTACTTTTATCACTGCGTGTTGAGGTATATAAAAGCAGAACCACAACATCAGATGTTTGACTTTTTCTTCTCTAAAACACCGACCTGTGGTGAGTGCAGATGAGTGTGAACGTGGGAAAATTTAGGCTGAGGTATGTGGTATGTTTGTTTTACAGAACTATTTACAGACTCACAAGTTCTAGCAGACAGGTCAAAGTCCACATTTTAATGAACACAGCTCCTCGTTTCCAAAAAAAAAAATCATACATATTCAGTCAGAGTTGATCTCCTCAGTATCAATAAAGTATCTCTAGTTTTAATTTCCAATTCAGACAACACAACCCCAGAATTAAATTACACAGACAATGAATTTAAAAATAAGTATAGTACAGAAAAGTAAGAATATCTGTTTTTAGAATATCTTTTTTTCGTTAACAAGTTTGCGTCATTGTCCTCCACGAATGTTGTGTGCTCTCATTCTGTGGCTTCCGAGCTCTGATCTGGACGTCCAAACAAGAGCGTCTCCGCTGTGCTACTTCCTGTGTGTGACCTCTATCCAAACAGAGAGAGATTTCAGTCAGGGAAGGGAAGGAGAATCTGTGTCAGACGTCTGTGTGCTGCCTGATCAGAATCACATTTAACATCTGCACCCGTGTGTTTGACTTCCGAATCCTCAGACTGAGGCATACAATCATTTCATACTCAGTGTTATAGTACATCATTCAGTAGTACAAAAGAATCATTGAAATGACACATGGCTATCCAAAAGAAAAGGATACATTTTTTGTACCAAGGAAAAGATGGAAAGCGCATTTGTCTGTGATTTCGAACATGGAGGCGACTATTGCAAAAACATGTCATACTTTTGTTTGTTAGTCTGTTCTCATTTTTGCTCCCCCATTAGGTCTGTGTTGTTGCTAGATTGAGGTGGTGATAAAGAGCAGCCTTTAGCCGGGGGGGAGTGTCCTATTCGGCACGGGCTCAGGCCGCCGCCCCCTTCGCTGTCTGTATTGGAGGATGAGTGTGGAGGGGGTGGAGCCAGGCGGGGCAGGGGGGCGGAGGAGGGAGGGATTCGTGTGCAAGAAGTTGTGCGGAGACTCTGGATCCGCCGGCACTCCTGACAGATGCGCACGTGAGTGCAGCCCCGCGGCAGAGGCACTGTCACTGCGGGGGGGCCCAGGGCCACTGTAGGCGTGCTGTTGGCTCCTAATGGGTCCTCCAGGAGCCGCTGGGGCCCGGGACCCATGTCTGAGGGGCCTCCTCCTGGCCCTGAACCTCCTGTCAGGGGTCCGGTGCCGCTGTAGAGCTTTCCGTTGCTAAGGCGCATCTCTCTCACAAGGCGCAGGGGTCGTGGAGCCCCCAAAGTGATGCGGGTGGGATGCCGGAGGGCTAGAGAGCTGGACAGAGGCCGGCGGCGGCGTAGACGAGAGCTTTTCTTGCAGGAGACGGCATTACGAAATTCTGTCAACATCTCCTGACATACGGACACCTGAACATTGAGAAAAAAGTATTAAATGCTTGAAAAGAAAGACTATATATTACAGAGAAGAATACACAAAAGAAGTACTGCATGTTTTCTAGATACACTCTTAGAAATAAAGGCACAAAGGCTGTCACTGGGGCAGTACCTTTTCAAAAGATACAGGTTAGTACCTAAGTGGTCCATATTGGTAACTTAAAGGTACATATACTGTAAGTACAAAGTACAGTATATATTTTTAGGACTGATATGTACCTAGCATGTATCATTTAAAAAGATACCACTCCAGTGTCAGCTTTTGTACTATATACAGTATACACTATCAGTATTTTTTTAATATAACAGTAATATGATTGTTTAGTCTATACAAAGTTCTGTCAAGAAACCCTATGTGTGCAGACTGATAGGTCATGCCTAATCTGCTCCTACATCAACTATATGGCACATGTGATTGGTTGCTGTCACCTACATTTCACAACCATTGGTTCGGTTGTACATAGAAAATAACATCTTTATTCTGGGATTACCACTCTTAAAAAATACACTTGCATATAAAGTAAATCGTAACTCAAAGCTTTTACTGGAGCTCAGCAGATTTATACTGGGACACGTGCTCCAGTAAATGGGGTCTAGCGATGACCCTGCTTTGAACCATGTTGACTAAATCATTATCAAAGTTTAGGCTCCTCATCACATTGTTCGGGTCATTTTCTCTCTAGGGTCTATTCATATGTTGGATTTCATTTTGTGGGTGCCGACAACCATTCATGTTTACACTGTTGTGCCTGCTGTACTGTATGTGTCTCTCTCTCTCCCTCGTGTGCTCTCTCTCTCCTGCACCTTCCCTTTCTATAGGCTCCACCTTAATTACACAGGTTATGTGCCCTGGGATTGGCTGCAATGACCTAGTGCACTTTTCAAGATCAGCAAGAGTGAAATAGCCTTGGAGCGTGATGTGGTTGGTGGTGTGTTAGAGAAAATAGTATTTTTTTAAGTATTTTTTTTCTGTTATTTTGTTAAGTATATTTACTTTCATTTGGGTGTTTAGTTAGGTTACATTTTTATTATTTTCTGTGGGTCTACTCCGAGGTATTGGCTTGATTTTATTATTTGGTTGTAAATAAATGGACAGTGACATAGTGACAGTAATACTGTGAATTATTGCTGCGAATGTAAAATAGTTGTGTTCTATATCTATTTTAAAACGCAATTATTCCTGTGTTGTAAAGCTGAATTTTCAGCAGTTGTTACTCCGGTCTTGAGTGTCACATGATTTTTCAGAAATCATTATATTAGGCTAATTTGCTGCTCACAAAACATTTAACATTGTTATCAATTTATAAACAATTGTGTTGCAGCAAGATGGCTCAGTGGTTAGCACTGTTGCCTCACAGCAAGAAGTTCACTGGTTCCAGTCATTTCCAGGAGGCATTTCTGTGTGGAGTTTGCATGTTCACGTGAGTTTCCTCTGGTTGCTTCTTTTTCCCCCCACAGTCCAAAGACATGCAGTATAGGTGACTTGGGTAAACTAAATTAGCCATAGTGAATGAATGTGTGTGTGAATGAGAGTGTGAATGGGTGTTTCTCAGTGCTGGGTTGGGGCTAGAAGGGCATCCTACCCATGCCATAGGATAGTGAGTGAGTGTGCTGCCTAATTATTTGTGGAAACTATGATACACCAATACATTACAATGATTACAATGTTAAATGTTAATGCCTTCATAAATTATAGATTTTATAATTTATATTCAACACATTCATTAAAATGTGAGTGCTAATGCCTCACATTAGCAGATGATCAGTGCAAAAACTGAAAATTAGCCTAAAACTCCTGCAGTGTGAGTCCAGCATAAGTAATGCATTAATTGCTATTTATTAAAAAGTCAAACGCCTCAACAAGTAAAGTCATAACATAATTATATCTTTGCAAATCATTAGCTACTGATTAAATGAAGTGCACAACTGGGAGTCATAACGCATAACTTTGACCCACTAAACCCACCATCATTCATGACATTAACTCACGATTATCTGTACATTAGTTAAGCATGAATTAATATGCACATTAGAACGATTTCTGAAGAATTATGTGACACTGAAGACTGGAGTAACAGCTGCTAAAAACTAATTGTGCCAAAGGAACAAATTATTAAAAATGTACAAAAATAGAAAGCACTCATATCAAATTATAATAATATTTATGATATACTAAGTTAACGCTTTTATTTTTGTTAATATAAATAAAGCTAAAGTCTGCATAAGAGACCACTTTTTAAAATCTTATTTCAAATTTTTGACACAAGTATAAATATACACATACACACGTAGACATGCACAGCGTAACACAACCACAGACTTCACTACGAGACACACTAACGTGAGGAGCCGGCGGGTTGCTTTAGTAACCTACTGTAGTGTGACTGTGATATTGGCGGTCGCAGGAGAGAGGCCGTACCTCGTCTGTTTCTGCTGATCGACGCGTGGACCACACAAACTCCATCACAGCCACAAACACAGCAATAATCAGGCCACAGATCAACACCACAAATATACCGCCAATGTTCTCCATCCCAAGACCTGCAAAAGTCAGTTAAACACTTTTAAAATTGTTCACCACACACTAAAAAGTTTATTAACATGTCACCCCTTCTAGCAAAATGAGCCAAAATGTGTGCATGGTAATCACGAGCTACAGGCAAAACAAGTAAAATGTGTTAAATTTGAGGTTTTTACAAAAATGTGTTAATTAAGGCTTCATGTTGCTCCAAACAGCAATTAACATCTAAAGTTTGTGCACTTTTGAATACATTTGGAATCAGTTTTTTGGGGGTTAAAATGGAGATCATGATTCTTCCTTGATAAACTTCAGTAAAGTAAAAAATACAAACACATCTTTTCAATCTACATACTATCAACATTTCTGTTTGTTAGTTTTCTGATATACTGGGATAAAAGGGTTACACTTTACAAATACAGTTTTTCTTAGTCGCTTTAGTGCATTTTTCAAATCAGAATTTAAATTCTCAAAATACCTGTTCAATCATCACATCATTGGGTCAATTGTACATCTCAAAATAAATTCTCATTTCTTTGAACAAGTTGCAAATGCTTTGATTATAATCCATGCAAATGATTATGTACAATTCTCTGAAGTTTCCTACATTATGTCAGGGTTCTGTTGTGTCCATGTGCTTTTGTTGTCGTCATGTGATTCCTTTGTTCTGTTTTCCCGCCGTTTTCAATGTTTATTAGTTTCACCTGTGTTCACCCCTGTATTCCATTATCCCTCTTGTATTTATAACCCTCAGTTTGCTTTAGTCTTTGTCCGGTATTGTATTGTCTACGTGTTGTCTATCTATGCTGTCGTCAACCCCTTGTCCTCCCAGAGTCTTCCAGTACTTGCGTATTTAGTAAGTGTTTGTAAATAAATTTGTGTTTTGTTTAATCTCGTGTTCCTGTGCCTTCATGTATCCAGTCGAGCGTGACACATTATCAACTGCTTATGTCATGTTAATGAAAATGTATTATAATGGCAACAACATTTAGGCATTAGTTCATGGCATAAGTCTTTACATGCAAAATGCTTGAACAAGTTGTCATAATGCATTTTTCTGTACATTTGCATTAGATTATTTTCTAAATCAGGCCAGAATTGGTAAACTGATCCCAGGTAAATCTTGGTTTTCTCTAACGTAGGTGCATATCAAAGGAAAATTCAATCGGTCTGAATGTATGGTAATGACCTTGTAAATAACTTATAGATGTATATATTATGTTTCATCTAAAAGTATTTTTAAATGTTGAGGGTCATTCTTAAGCTGGTGAATCAGCAATCTTGCTCAGTACACAACTGCCACTTTCAATTGGATTTTTCAGCAGGGATGAGCCTATTATTGGAGGAGATTAATGTGTTGGGGTTCTTGCCTTTGGCTCGGTGGTCTTCCTCTTTGGGACACTGTCCTCCCTCCCACCATCTTCTCTTCAGGATCTCCAACCTGTTATTCTCCTGCAACTGCAGCACTGCCAGACTGAGCTCATCTCTGAAAGGAGAACCTGGAAAAGAGAATAATGAACACCAAGCATTCATGAGGAAGAGCCAATGATTTGTGCATCTACTTGTGTAAAAAACATAATCAAATAAGATTACATTATCAGGGTTAACACATTTAAAACACTAAAACGGTGCAGTCTTTTTGCATACATTATACATTTGTAATGTGGTCAGACACACTGAAGCTTTCTAAGTAAAGAATTCAAAAACTTCTTCCCTTAAATGTCATTCACTTCCCTCCCTCTTATTTGTATTTTTTAAATTAGACATCAACCTTCTTAGTGTTTCTAATAGATTAACAATTCTACAATTATGAATAAATATTACAAGAAAGGAAATTGAAATTCTGACTGAAAATTTGCTGCTGATTTACGTAAATGGTGTGAAAGAGGCATATAATCATGGCTATCAAAAAAGGGGCAGTTGGGAATGGAAACACAATCCAGATTAGGGTTTAGTTTTGTGTAAATCCGTGTAGATTGTTTTATTTGTTTGTTTATCCCTATATTTTGCCTGGACTTTCAAATATATTTCATTTTACTTAAATTATTTTATAAATTTTTGTTCAGTCATTTAATTCAGATCTATTTTTGTTAGTTTGTTTTCTGTCCTTTTTATTGTTTCAATTCGTTTGTTTAAAAAAAAAAAGTTAGAGTGTACACTAAAATATAAAACCTCTAATTATAATCACATCCCATATTTGATATTTGGCAATGCGTGCAAATTACATTAATGACAATGACATATGAGTTCATGTTTAAATTTAATAAATTCTATAAAATATATGTCTTATAGCCTATTCAACATATATTTCAAAACATGGCAAACATGGCTATTTACATAAAAAAAAATTTCAACCATTGGAATTCCAAATATTTACATTGAAATATATACATTGAAATGGCCATATATTAGATTTCTGTATGGGACTGCTCATGAATAAAGATTGAGGTGTAATACCGATTGTCCACAAAATTTAGTCCTCTTACGATGCATGTAGGGCTTTAACAATTACTCCAGAGTACTCGTAGATCTTCGATAAATTTCAAGTGCTACTTAATTCAATTCAATTCAATTCAATTCAAGTTTATTTATATAGCGCTTTTTACAATGTAGATTGTGTCAAAGCAGCTTAACAAGTTCAATTAAAGTCCACATTTTTGAGTTTAGTTCAGTTCAGTTCAGTTTAGTTCAGTTCAGTTCAGTGTGGCTTAAGTTCCACTGGTGAAAGTTCAAACACTGAAGAGCAAATCCACCGAAGCGCAGCTCCACAAATCCAAGCAGGCCAGTGGCAACAGTGGAGGAAAAAAAACACTTAAGATACGATGCTTTTAGGTAATAGGCCATCAGTCGCACGATTGTTTTTACGATCTACTTAAGCTTACAATGCGTTTGGGAAACACAACCCAGCTCCATTTGGTGAAACCAAGACTTTCAGAGATCCATCCATGTCAGATATATAGTTTTTTAAAGACTCAAGTATGTACTAAGGATTGTCAAAGCATTAATGCATTTAACAGTTAAAGGAATATTTTGTGTTAACATACAGATAGATAGATAGATGTAGCTCATATGAGCTAGTGTTTATAAGTGCAAGATTATATTTTGACACAATATAAAATAAAATAGAATTGTAATTGCCTGTAAAATGTGTGCTAATTTGCTGCAAATGCTACATCACATGATTGAAATGAGCATAAAGCTGTAGTTCACTCAAAAGTTTATATCTACTCACAATTTTCTCACCCTCAAGTAATTCCAGACCTTTATGAGTTTCTTTTTTTCTGCTGAACCCAAGCGAAGTTATTCTGAACTTTGTTGCTAAAAGTTCTTTCCAGAAATGGTATAAATTATATTATAGTAATATATGTAAGTTCATGTGCACATCTGAATTAGAAGTTATACCAGAAGTGTTAGAAGTTTTACCAGAAGTTGAACTTTGTTTTAACTTCCGAATGTTGGAAAATGATCTAGAAAAATACTATGCAAGTGGTTTCCAACATTCTTTATAATATATTCTTTTGTGTTCAGCAGGAAAATAGAAACTCATAAAGGTTGAGGGAGAGTTCCCTAGCGGGAGGGAAACTTCAATGCTATGTGGAAACTTCCACTATGGGGATTTTGTCAGAAGCCAATCATCTGAAGAGTAATAAAACGGGCCAATGAAACGCCAATGAGTTGGAGGCGTCAGCATGCACAGCTGGCAGCAATTACAATCATTTGTTGTTTAAAGATGCCAGCCATGCATCGCAAAGACACCTTTTCGCTTTCAGAGCCTCACGCTACTGAGAGAGTCTTCGGGTTCCTCCAAACCTCCTTCGAGAAAGTGAGAGAGAAAGAACGAGAAAGCTGCCTGTGTTTGAACAGGCTGCTTCTCCCGGTTTCAGAGTGTGTGACATGCAGTGGCAGACGATCGAGCTGGGCTATTGTCCCTTGCCTGTGCCTTCTCTGTATGAAAAGTTTTTTAAAAGAGCAACATGGTCGTGCAGCGTGTCTTTTTAAAGACATCGTTCCGACTGTGCATTTCTGGATGCGGTGGTTCCCTGTCCACGGATGATGGGCACAAGCACTGTGTTGCCTGCCTGGGGGTTCAGCATAGTAATGCGGTGCTTGCAGGCAGCGCATGCTATCACTGTGATGCCATGTCTGTTGCACAGCTAAGATTGCAGCTCGCTCTTGCAAAAGGGCGAACCACCCCTGTTGTCGCCCGCAAGTAGCGCTTGGCACTCGGGCAGATCTGAGGGTTACAGTGGGGGTCTATCCGCCGCCCTCTGGCTTGCGGACCTCCCATTCCTTAGTGCCCTCCATCCAAGCTTCGAGTGAGAGAAGTGCTCCATCCTCCGTGATGACTCCCCTCTCACTCGATGAAACAGAGGACCAGATGTTCATCGCTGCATCAAAGGGTGGGCTGTCATTTTCCGCTGACAATTCGAACCCGCTTCCTCCCTCGGGTGGTAAGCGAGGCTCCGGATATGGAATCTGAGATGATGGCCGTGCTAACCAGGGCTGCTTTGGCGGCGAGGCTGGAGATGGCTTGTCCCCCAGCAAAGTTCATTTTCTTAACACACCCATATCCCAGGCTGGCCTGTCCGGTGACACAGAAGGGGAATACACCCAGGAATTCACCACGGTGAAAGAGCAGTCAAGTGAAAAAAACGATCTCCCCGTCAAGTATGGCTGCTCCTCGCCAAGGGCGCTCGTCTATGGCTCCACCCTGTTTGTTAACCGGTTAAGCGCCAACATCGAGCCCCCCACAGACGATCACCGCCCCCCGCCTTAGGGCGATGCTAAGTCCGTTACGGACCACAAAGCGCCCCGGAGACGGGTCACTCGAAGAAAAGTAGGTTTGCTCTTTCGCCGTCAGAGAGCTACGGACACCCATATCATTAACTATATGGCCGTATGGCTACTAAAAATTTATAAGAGCAATTTCTCCTTTCTCTGGATGTGACAGCCCCAACACTGCCAGATTGGAATGCTATGCCTTGGCTCTTGGGGACGAAGTTAAGATTAACCTCTTATCTTCCGCTTTTCCTCAGGACATGCACCTCCCGGGGTGAGCTCTCCCATCTCGTGCTGTCGATGGCTCATTCGGACAATCAGACTCGGCTTTGCGATTCAGTTTGCTTCACGGTCGTGTATTACACCAAGGTCAGCCCTGTGTCCGCCTCTGTCTTGCGCGAGGAGATTGCTGTCCTCCTGGCAAAGGACGCAATCGAGCCGGTCCCTCCGGCCGAAATGAGGTATGGGCTTATTAGTCTACTTCATCATACTCTAAAAGAGCAGTGGGTTATAACCAATCCTAGTTCTGCTCATTTTGACCCGCTGCCTTACAAGCAGCCGTTCAGAATGCTCATGCAGAAGCGCATCCCTCGGTGCGTTCGTCCTCAGGATTGGTTTGCAGCGATAGACCTGAAGGACACGTATGTTCATGTCTCCAATTTTGACCTGTTAGGGTTTCGGGTCAGCCGAGAAAAGCGCAGGCTTGCCCCCTGTGCAGAGCATCTCTTTTCTTGGGTTGGAGCTGGACTCGATCACCATGACGCGCGCCTCCCCCGAGAGCGCGCTGAGCTGATGCTGACCTGTCTAACAGAGTTTGACAGGAAAACTGTGTTCCCACTGATATTATTTCAGAGGTTCCTGGGGCATATGGCATCTGCAGCTGCTGTCATGCCGCTCGGGTTGCTCCATATGAGATCGCTTCAGCATAGCCTTCACGATCAGGTCCCCAGTCGTGCATGGCACGCAGGCACGCACTGGGTGACGGTTACTACGCTGTGTCGCTGCACCCTCAGCCTGCATTTCTATGGGCCTTCTATAGGCCTGCATTCCTATGGTTCTGACGAATGCTTCCAGTACACGCTGGGGGGCCGTGTGTTGCGGGCATCCAGCTGTGGGTTCGTGGAAGGAACCCAGTTGTATTGGCATATTAATTGCCTGGAGCTGTTGGCAGTGTATTTCGTGCTGAGCCGTTTTTTACCAGTGCTAGAAGAGAAACACATGCTGGTCAAGACGACAGCACGGCGACGATGGCGTATATCAACCGCACGGGGGGTATCTGCTCTCGCCGCATGTCTCAGCTCGCTTGTCGTCTGTTCCTCTAAAGTCCTACACGGTGGAAATCGCTGCGTGCAATTCTTTTCCCGGCGAGCTCAAACGTGCAGCCGATGCACTCTCACGACAGTTCAGACTCCACCCCCGGCTGTCCAGCTGTTATGAATGCATTCTGGTGCACTGGCTAACACAGCTGGCCCAGCGGTGTGCAAGAATACGAATTTCCACAGTAAGCCTACTCACACAGATATTGTGTAAAGTCAGGGAGGATGAGGAGCAGGTTTGTTTATTGCGCATCTGGCTCAACTGGACCTGTATTTCAGCTCTCTCCTCGTGATGGCCCCTCCCTGGCATATCCCCTTGAAGAAGCTCCTTCTCTGGGACAGGCACCATCTGGCACCCGCGCCCAGATCTCTGGAACCTCCGTGTGGTCCATAGATGGAGCGGAGGACTTAGGTCACCTACCAGTTTGGTGGTTAACAAATAAGCCTTTAAGCGCTTCACAGGTAAGTAAGGTAAGTAAGGGCCAGGGGGCACGTTGGAGGGCTGCATCTCTGGTGATGATGGTGTGCTCACGCTGGAGCCTGGCAAACCTCTCACCAGTGACGTGGTAAAGTTCAATCACTGTGGCGTTTTCCATAAATTTTCCCATAGTGGACATTTTTCCACATAGCATTGAAGTTCCCCTACCCCTGGGGAAAGAAACGGTTACTACGTAACCCTCGTTCCCAGAGGGGGGGAACGGAAATGCTATGTTCCTTCGCCACAGCGGTTGTGCCTTAGCTAACAGCTGTAGTTCAGCTCTTCAGCTAGAAAGGGTGTCTTTGCAATGCACGACTGGCATCTTTATACAACAGATGTGCACGCTGACGCCGCCAACTCATTGGCTTCTGACGAAATCCCCATAGTGGAAGTTTCCACATAGCATTTCTGTTCACCCCCTCGGGGAACAAGGGTTACGTAGTAACCGTTTCATTTCACAACATTTTCATTTCTGAGTGAACTAACCCTTCAGTATTATTTCTTGTATGAGTAAATGTGTTGATGTAGTGCTTTTGTTAATACACTTTTTTGTTGTGTGCTAGCTTTACATCTTTTTAGTTTTTTTCTGTGCTTCCTGTAAGGGTGTCAATTAGCATGTTTTTCTTCCATTTCTTACAAATGAATGGATGAGCTGACAACATTTTTATGGTTGCTCTCACCCAGAGGCATGCCGATGCCATAACCCTTTGTGTCCAGCAATCCTCCGATCTGGGTGAGGTTGCAGTTGAGGCTGCGATGGTACTCGTTCATGGTGCTCTCCAGGAGGAAGGCATATTTGGAGTTCACGACTCGCGCGATGCCCTCCTCTGTGCTCTTCACAAAGACACTAGGCTGCTTTGAGTACATGTAGTTCCACATGCGCTGATATGTTTGATAACGGGAGTTCTGAGAGGAAAGAGATGTATTATCAATGCAAACATTTTAATATGATTTGACAACACAATAACAGACCAAAAGGAAACAATGACACACGCAGATGGTAAAAACACTTGAGTAAGCAAATGCCTGATAAATAAAATACACAGTCAGTAAGCCAAGGGTACTTTTCAAGCAAAGCCAACAACAAAATAAAAAAAGATACAAAAACACATCCAAACATATGCAAATATATGCCTGCTGGCACTTTTCATCAATATTTCAACACAAGCCTGGAACAGCTTTTTGAGGCATACATTTCATGTTTTTTGTTGCAACAAGATCAGTTTTTATGAACACATTATCAGTTAAAGAAGTATTTTTTATACATTTTTATAAAATCTAAATAAATTTTGCTAATGTAGTATATCATTTTATATATCATAAAAAATATCATTTTCAGCATTGGTATTGTTTTTTATTTTTATTTTTAATATATTTAAAAATGTTCTAAATATTGGGAAGAGGATAAAATAAAACTAAAAAATGAATAAAAAATGTTAAGTTTTTATATAATATTTAGTGAAACCTTCTGCTGAAAATTAGCATATCATATCAACGTGTAAGACCAAAATACATATTTAATAAAATTGCAAACTATTTGATTAAGCTCCACAATGAATGAATGAATGAATGAATGAATAAAACAAAACACATTAAAACAAACAAAACAAAATACATTAAAAGAAACAAATAAATAAACAAACCCATTAACTATTCCTTCCAGGCAGATGTTTCAAATGTGAGTATTCATATGCATAACACAGCATGCATTCTGTACGCATAGAGATGTGCACATGAACTTACAAACATGCATATGTTACTATAATATAATTTATACCATAAAAAAGGTCATGGTGCTTCCTCCATGAATGGTGCCATATTGGATATTAGTTTGATCGGCGAGGTCATCTGGTGATTCGATTGGCACTTCCATTCTCTGTACTGTCAAAAATGCAGCCAGATTCGCAGTGTATGAGGAGATTATTATGAGAGTAAATGCCCACCTAAAGGAGAGAGAAAGGGCATAAAAGATGGAGCAGAGAGCCTTTAGCTGTGTAATGTGTCCATTGATTCAGTTCAAGTGCTGGGACTCACCAGACGCCGCTGACACAGCGTGTGGACAGGGCTCTGGGCATGATCTCAGAGCCCTGCTGCATGAAGCCCCCCACAGGAAACCACAGGCTGTTTCCTAGTGTGTACTGATTCTCCAGCAGGTCTCTGTGCTCTCGCAGACACGGGTGAGGGTTGTACCATTCATACGGGCTCAACCTGATACCAGCACACACATTGAAAAAAAACATTGTATTTTTTTAACTAGTATATAAGTAAGTAAATAAATAAATAAATAAATGAATAAATAAATAAAGCAATTTTTTATATATTAATGCTTTAAAAAACTAAACTTAAATATTAGATTTAGTTATCTTAAAAAGTGTTAATGTTGTAGGATTTTGTTCCTCTTACAAATTTGTTTCTTCAATATATTATAAAATGCTATATTTACTGTAGCTAAAACTAAAACAAGATGAACAAACACATAAACTATTTGCTAAACTTTAATATTTTATTTACAGTAGTTCTTTGGATTTTTTTTTTTACATGTATGTTGTTTTAAATCAATTAAATGTGTTTTAACTAAATCATAGAAAAAAAATCACAATCCAACAACTATACATTAATGCACGACACAACAACTACATTAATGAACAAAACAAGCAGATAAGAAAAAATTTAATTAACAATTAAATATTTGATTTAATTATCTGTCTAATTGCTTTACTTTTCTAATTAATTTATATTTTTCTTTATGTAATAAAAGTATGTGCAATTTGCATTAATGTCTAAATCAGACAACAATAACTAACAAATAAATACATTTTTTAAATATAGAAAAAGAAAGTTAAAGTGTGGAAAGAAGTCATCATCTTTTAAAGTTTTACTTATCAAATAAATATTTATCCTTTTAAAGAGGCATGTTAATAATTACTGAAAAACAAATCAAATGACTGGAGACAAATAAAGTGTGTGTGTGTGCGTGTGTGTGTGTGCGTGCGCGTGCGCGTGCGTGTGCGTGTGTCTGTACCTCGCAGAAAGGAAAAGCACACAGCTGACAGCGAGGTAAGCCAGCAGCATGAAGAGCCAAACAGCCGGTGAGAAAGGATCCAGGAACGAGAAATAACCTGGCTTCCTGCCCTGAGAGACAGAAAGAGAGGTAAATGAACGCAACTGAAGGAGGGAAGGTGGTAGAAATAAAAGCCAAGAGGAATTAGTTACACTATGAATATTCAGTCTATTAATTACATGAATGCAGCATAAAAAAAAATTCTGTACTTTAAAATATCTATCTATCTATCTATCTATCTATCTATCTATCTATCTATCTATCTATCTATCTATCTATCTATCTATCTATCTGTCTATCTGTCTGTCTGTCTGTCTGTCTGTCTGTCTGTCTATCTATCTGTCTGTTATATTAGATGTATTTTACACATGTGGACTGTTGTCATTCAGGACAAGGTCTAAATAATTTCACATCAATATTGTGTTTGGTGTTTACACCATGGTTTTTACACCAAGGAGGGTCGTCTGATGGTTCTCTGTGATCGAAAGTGCCTTTATCTTGCATGTTTTACTCCGGCCTCTAGAGGGCGCCATTTACCAAAACAGCAACTAGAGAGCAACTAGAGGTGGATTTAACACTAACACTGTGTTTAACGATTACAAGGTAAATCTACTTTTTTTTGTTTGGTTTGAGGGAGTGTGAGTCAGGTTATGCTTATCTTATAAAACATTTGGTCTCTATCTCTATGAATTTCCCTATAACGATCCCCATGAGGTAATGGATTCAATAAGCACTTTCTTAATGAAAATGAATTAACGTTACATTAAAAATAATTACTGTTAACTACTTAATTATGCAAATTTTGCTCAAATAATCCCAACCGCATATTAACATAAGTCATGTGAGAACATACAGGCATTTACGCTACATTTGCAAATGTGGTGTATAGCCCACATTATGTCAAAATGGTTTTAGGGTTATATTATTCATATATTACTTTTATGAATATCTATAAACCAGTAGGCTAAAAAGTTTTTAAAAATTTAATTCCGAATTCTGGCCAAATTCCGTCTATCAGCCCTTTACCCATCATGGCCTCCCAATCATCCCCATCCACTGAATTGGCTGTATCACTATCTTTCCACTCCTATAGCTGGTGTGTGGTGAGCGCACTGGTGCCGTTGTTCTGTGGCTGCCGTCGCATCATCCAAGTGGATTCTGCACACAGGTGGTGGTGTGCAGAATCCCCCCCCCCCCAATCATGAATGAGAAGCGCTTTGGGTGTATGGCCGGCCATACACGGTAAATGCGCTATATAAATACACATTACATTATATTACATTACATTTATGCATACAGCAGATGCTATTATTCAAAGCAACTTGCATTGCATTGAAGGTACTGATCCAACAACAATGGCATTGTTAGCACCATGAATCTATAGAATATACTATCTGAGCTACAGGAAAGATATAAATGTTATAAACAGACATTAAAGCTGTGGCTGAAATCATTGATTTTAAGAAATATGAGTAAATATGCTTTCCATTGGGATAAATAAAATCTGGTTTTACTTTTCACTCCAGAGATATGATTGCACAAAACAGATCAAATGCACAGACCACAGAAAGTATTAAACTCAGCATTACTTAGGTCATATAGCTTTACCCAGCTCAGTAACCACCTTTGGCCAAGGTGAACACAAGCCTATTGCATTCTTACAGTTCACAGCAAAAGATGTTAAAGTTTATTGGTTTATTTGGCGTACTGGGGTCATTTATACAGGAGGATATTTTTATTCTGACTGGAATATTTTTAGTTTCTGGTCGGCATAAACATGCTGACTGATGCTATTGTGTCAGTATCTATGTAACTTACGATATGGACCCTGTAGAGAATACTGATGCCCAGGGTCATGAAGGGTTTGGAGAAGTCGATGACCTTCTCTCTCTCAGATGTGATGGTAAAAGCAGCTACAGCCAAATCTGCTTTCTGCTCCGGAGAATGAAGGAGAGAAAAGGAACAGAGAACAACAATAAGCTATTGGAACAGAACTTAAATTCTTGAAAAAGCCTTCTAGCCACAGCTGAACTGAATTGGATGCATCTGTGTGATTTCATTCAGGAGGAAACGTGTGGTCGAGTTTGACAGCGTACCCTATTGATCAGCTCTTCCACCATGCCCGTCCACGAGCCGTTGGGTTCGGGTGCCCCATACAGACCATCGTCCACCAGTTTGATGCGGTAGGTGAACTTGAGGATGTCAGATAGCTCTCTTAACATGTCCACACAAAACCCCTCATACTGCTCGTTCCCCTCAAACTCCTGGTAATTCATCTTTCTCATCACGTATGGGTTCTCCTGTACACACAAACACACACACGTTGCTCATTTATGTTATACAAGTTCACATCTTCATCACTGGTTTTGTAGGATAATATAGCACAGTGGGTTTGTGGCTCGTGGAGCTGCTCTTCAGTGGATTATCTTTCAACAGTAAAATTTGCATTAAAATGAACTGAATCTGTTTTCATTTAAGCATTCCACATTATATACCATGACTTTCCTGCCTGGAAATATCTGAAATATAGTTATGGCTTTTTATTTTATTTTCTTCATCTATGTTAAGCTGCTTTAACGCAATATAAATTGTAAAAGTGCTATAGGAATAAAAATCACTTAATTTTCACCAAAAGTCAGGTTCCGGGTTTTTTGGAGTTGACTCCGATTCTCGACTCCTAATTTTGGACTCCAGAATCGACTCCATTTACATTCACTTAAAATAGCGCAAGGATTAAACATGCTGTATCATATCGCACTCTATACATGCAGTTCTCCTCTGGTCAGACAAAATAGCAGTTTAAATCATCTGCAGTCCCTTTATTAATCTGGGGACACCACAACGGAATGAACCACCAACTTATCCAGCATATGTTTTACGCAGCGGATGCCCTTCCAGCCGCAACCCATCACTGGGAAACACCCATACACACTCATTCACACAAATACACTATGGACAATTTAGCTTACCCAATTCACCTATAGCGAATGTCTTTGAACTTGTGGGGGAAACCGGAGCACCCAGAGGAAACCCACCCAAACACAGGGAGAACATGCAAACTCCACACAGAAATGCCAACTGACCCAGCCGAGACTCGAATCAGCGACCTTCTTGCTGTGAGGTGATTGTGCTACCCACTGCGCCACCAGGCCGCCCTTTACTATCGAAATATTTTATTAAAAGATGTGTAGCAGTTCATTAACAAATAAAAAAACACCCCAATTGAGCCCAAACAACGTTTAAATAAAAATCATAAAATAGCCTAAATATCATCTTAATATAAATGGTTGATACTTGAATACAGAGTACGGAGTGAACAAAATAATCTGGAGTACTGGATGGTCTGCGGTTGTTAATTTCTGTATTTTTTTAAAGGCAACAGAAGCTCCAACCGATCAATAAACAAAATAGCTAGATTTTCAATTTGATTTAATGACCAATTAAATATTAACCCCCCTGCACGAAATTCATAACAAACCTAAAATAATAAATAAAAGCAGCTGTGTCTCGAAGCATATCATATTGCTCTAGCTCTTGTAAATTAGATTTTTGTTTTTATGTACTTTTAAATAGCCTATTACTTTACTTTATATATCACTGTTTGTTTTGTGCAATTTGTTAATTAAATTAAGGTGCATTAATGGGATGGCATATGCCGGAAGAAAATGAGTGAAAATGAAAATTCAGTTATCATTTACTCACCCTTAACTTATTTTTTTATACTTATATTTATTGTGGTTGTCATTGAACACAAACTAAGATATGTTGAAGAATGTTGGAAGCATGTAACCATTGACATCCATATAACAAATATTATGGAAATCAATGCTTGCAGGTTTCCAACATACTTCAATATATCTTCTGTGTTCAATAGAACAAAAAAGTAAAACAGGTTTGGAATAAGTGAAGGGTGAGTAAATGTTGACAGAATTTTTTTGGGTGAACTATCCCTCGAACTAAGGGTGGACTAAGGCTGGACTAATCCTACAAAAAAAATCTGCTTTAAATTACAGGGAATAATCACACTTTAAAATATAATCATTTTAATAAAAAATATTTTAAATGTTTATAATATTTTGCAATATTACTGATTTAATAAATGCAGCATTGGTAAGTAGAAGAGATTTTAGAAATGTTTTTACAAATATTGATGTTTATATATAAAGAATTTGATGTATGTGATGTTTTAAAGTTTGCACGTCTTATTGTAAAACACCATCCTGTTAAGTGATAGTTACAGAAAGTATTAATATCAGTTGGCTAATTCTGTCAGAATTAGTTTCAAATTGATCCACTTGTGATATAATTTCAACATTTTTCAACATTTCAACATTTTTTCCAGTTTAAGGGGACATTATACGGTCCCTTCAGGATTTTGCGATTATTGAGATTAAAAAAATAATAATTTTACAAGATTTTTGTAAAGCTAAGCAATAAATAATGTCATAGTAATAATGCCAAAATAAATAATGCCATAAGTTTGGAGAAAGGTCATAAAAAAAAATTGTATAATATATATATATATATAGGGCTGCAATATCTTGGGTCTGAATATAGAGTGACATAGCAGTAATAACTGTTGTATTTGTGGTAAACATCATGTGTAAGTGGGCTGTTTGGTAGAGCTGTAGTTCACTGGTTTCTCACCAGTATGGTGGTGATGATGAGGCTCTTGTTAGCCAGAGTCTCAGAGACGTTGATGTCCAGACTGGTGGAGTTCATCAGGAGAGTGTTATTAGAGTACCAAATCCCAATCTAATGAAGACATCAAAACAAGCACACTGTCACCAGTCATACCTAAATTTGACCATATGAATAACCATATGAATTTTTTTTTTTTTTTATAAAAAAATTATAGATTGCATATTTGAAGCAGTATTTTTTACATCTTACAGCTGTGGTCTTGATCAGTCTTGATATAAAATCCTGAGACTGACTACAAATGTGGTCAATACCAAGACAAGATCAAAACATTTGAATAAATAATATAAATATTTAAAAAGATTTAATATAAATCTTTTGTGTCTCCAGAATGTATCTGTAAAGTTTCAGCTCAAAATACCCATCCGATTATTTATTATACCTTTTTAAAACTGGGAAATGGGAGCTGTTTTAAGATTGTAGCTGTTTTTGTTGCCTGTGCCTTTAATGCTAATGAGCTGGTTCTCCCCGCCCACCGTTCCCACGTGCGTGTCACAACCATAGCCTTCACTGACAAAGAGCTCAGTGACAGACAAGAATAAAGCAGATCTCCCTTACTACAGTAAGAACTTTCACAGCGGTTATTTGATATATTTGTTGTGGAGTTAATTTAAGCCTTTCTGAAGCGATGAGTCACACACAATGTCATTATAAAGTTTGCTCGCGTGCACACACACACACACACACACACACACACACACACACACACACACACACACACACACACACACACGTTAGCTTTGCGTTGTTTTTGCATGGCAAATGTGACAGAGTACATGTAAATATCTACTGCTGTATGGACATTGTTAAGTTAATGTACAAAATAAACTTGATTTAAGTCCACAAACCGGAAGCGTCTTCTTTCACAATTGTATTGACACTATGCAGCTGTGGTGATGAATTACGTAGCAATTTTACTGTCTTTATTACAAACATGCATTGTTTTAAAAACATTTTAAACTTGTAAAACTCATTCTTAAATCACAATTGATGATGATTGATGATCCTAGCAAGCTGAACAGATATTTTAATCCCAGTTGCTTTGCGCACGTCCTGTCTTGTTGATATGATTATATGCGTTACCACAGAGACATTTTAATACGCGGCTGTCAATCAATTCGGTGAGTGGGGAAACCGCACTCCTAGGTCAAGTTGTGGTCGGCCTCAAAATGGGAGGCATTTGGATCCTATTTTAAGGTCAGGAAATTAAAAAAAAGAGACTTATTGTCTTTATATCACCCCAATATGACTGTGGACACACTATACTACACACAGTTCTGTCCAAACAGCTTACAAAAGATGATTTTCATCATAGGCGCCCTTTAAAATATTTTTACACTACCCAGTTTGTCCACAAGGTGTCAAGACTGAACGAAACCATTGTTTCACTGAGGTGATGATACGGAAAATATGGCAAAAAAACAACACACCCTCATTGACAAGTGCTTGTCTTAAGGAAGATGGTATTTGCAAAGTTTTTGTAAATAACTACGAACATTTTTTTTGTCACTTATAGTTGTTGGAGAGACAAGCCACAATAGTTGGAAAAGGAGGAATCATTCTAATGTGCATAGGTTCAAAACCTTTGATTTGTTTACACTATCAAATGGAATACAACTGTGGTGTTTTACTGTAATAAAATATATTTTCAGATTTAGAGTTAGTTTTGATATTAAATAATATTTATAACTAGCTGTACGCTCTAACCATGTAGAGGTCCTGTTTAGAGAAGTGTGTGTGTGTGTGTGTGCGTGTGTGTGTGTGTGTGTGCATTTGTTTTTTTATATTCAGTTGGGGACTTAAACCTAAATGCACAGACTCACAGGGACTTGTGCCATCGTGGGAACCAAAATTGAGGT
>CAIGQW010053747.1:5279564-5317437 GCA_903798125.1 Danio choprae
TGTGTGTGTGTGTGTGTGTGTGTGTGTGTGTGTGTGTGAGCAAGCTGCATGGAAAGCTGGACATTAGTGTTCATGGAATGCAGTACTTTAACATAAAAAAAACTCTGGTGCTTGCCAGAATTTTACCATTAAAAATACGGTAGAATTCCTAAAAGAAATTTCTAAATTTGATGGTAAAGTACCCCATACTGTACAGTATATTAGTCTTATATACCAATGTACCAACATCTACAAATCATACCTTTGTTATACAGACAAAAACACAACCATAAGCATGTGATGAGAAGGTCATATGATGAACCGATGCTTATCACACAAGCAGAGAAGCATACTAATATAAAGAAGGTGCTTAATGTCATTCACACAACTACTAAACACTATTATGGTAACATGCATAAATAATGTTCATTGCATTACTTTAATCTTATCAAAATTATCCACATAACTGATGAGGAAAAACTAAAAGTCAAGGTTAACGCCCTTAGCGGGCATAAGTTAGGATGATTCTAAGGGCCCACACTCTTTTTGGGTCAATGGCAACTATTTGATTGCGGGCCCCCTGGTTAAATGTCATGCAGTGAATTCTGAGAAAGTTAATTTACAGTTATTCATCATATATTAAGGAAATTTACTATTAACCAAGTTACAGCTTTTCAACGTAGCTTTCTTTTTTTATTTACCATTGAAATCATGGCCATTTTTTACAGTATATTTTACAGATATTGATAGTATCTATTTATTCAAAAGCAGGTGAAATACGAGAGAACGTAAGAGATTGAAGTGGGCGAAACCAAGAGAATGAAAGCAACAGCACTTAGATACTGTATACATGCTTACCTTTTTCAGTATAAGGTAAGAAATAGACGCATTAGCATCAATAATTATTGTAGCTATTTTGTCATCACGAATCTCCTTCAGTAACGGCGTTGGGTCAAGGTTGTCATCCAGCATCCTGATTGACAGCGTCTCTCGAGAGATCAGAAAACGCCTTATCAGCTCTTCCAGTCTCAGCAGACCTGTGGGAAAGAAAACAAGTTGGTGGACAAAATCATAAACTCACTGGGATTAGGGGGTTCAAACCCAGCTCTATACCTGAGATGGTTTGTGTCTGCGGTTGTTTGTAAGCAGCGTGCATCTGTGTGTTTGCAGTGCTGCTGGGAACAAAGTGAGTCGGTGGCAACACAAAGCCCAGTGAAAATGTAAATAACTAGCTGCGCTCTCAAGGGAGCCTGCATGCACAGTAAAGCCAGTGCCAAACTTTAATTAGCTTGAGGGAGGAGAGAAATCAATGGTCTCCACACTCTCTCTTTCTCTTACTCTCAATACCTCCCTTTTCTTCTGTCTTTCTTTCACTGATTTCTCTCGCTCATTCTGATTTTCACTCCATTTCACTGCATACGTCTTATTCTCGATTTTTATTTTATTTTATATTATTCCCTCCGCTGTGTTATAAATGAACTCAGATCTTGTTTTCCACCAGAGACCAGCGCTGTGACACTCTGAAACAAACATTATCAGACCCAGACCAGCCTTGTGCTTAATGACTCATGTGTGACAGTGACTAGAGCTCTGTTGCAAAATCTAGTGAGCTGCCAGCATTGTAGGACATCTTAGGCATTATCCCAATGCAAAAACCTGTTCCAAAAGGTAGGCTTTTTAGTTCTACCTAGAATTGTAGAGATCCTAAAATCTACACCCAAAACAGAGGTGATTAATTAGTTTGTGGAATGTTTTATTAATTTGTTTTAGAGGATTATGGTGGATTCCATTTGTTCCACTTAAACCCCAAAAACCTCAAATTCAATATCCAATATTGCTGTTCAGTGCATCAACCGAAGTGAAACAGTATATATTGTTTTATAGCATTTCTGATTGTCTGTGTCTCAATAAACTCACAGTAAATTGGGTCCCACTTTATTTGAGGTATTTTATGTAAATAAATAAATGCAATACAATGCACATTTGTGTTCATATTGTATTGTAAAATACTTATGGTTCTTTTGAGGGGGATTTAGGTAAGGTTATTATTTCACGTCAGATGTTTGTTGTAATTCAACAATAAGTTGAATTCTTCTGCAAAGTGGACTCCACAGGATATTCCGCTATGTTTTTCAGTTTGAAAGGAGCATGTTTCATTCAAATGTCATTTTAGTGTGTGATATGTGAATGTATATTGTATTTATTTACAGAGGCATATTTTGTAAAACACACTTCACGCTTCTCTAGTATGGCGCTGTGGGTGATGCTGTTGTGAAAATCCATGAATGAACATTTTAAAGTGATATATAGGTTTCTTGTGCTCAGTGAAGGATAAAGGACTAGGGAACAATGCACACTGCAAAGGAATGTGTCAGTCAGAATACAGTTGATGCATGGAGCTTTTCTAATGAGCTGGTTATCTAAATCAACTGTGTTTAAATAAGAGCGACGTGCAAAATATGCAGTGAGGGGTGTGAGATGCAGGATTGCGAAATGCTGGATTAGGGACAGGTTTGGTTGTATGGGTAAGTTTAAAGGTATAGTCCACCCAAAAATGCCCTCAAATGGTTTCAAACCTTTGTGAGTTTCTTTCTCCTGTTGAGGGTCACCGGTTTTAGGCTTTCTTCAAAATATTTATTTTTGTGTTTAACAGAATAAAGAAAGGCAAACATGTAGGAACAAATGGAGAGTGAGTAAATGAGGACAGAATTTACAGTTTTGGATGAACTATCCCTTTAAAGTAGGAGGGTTAAGGTTGGGTCAGTAGTCAGTGTAATTAAAAATGTAATTACAGAAATGAATTACAGATGAAAGTACATGACCATGTAGGTAATTTTTTATATATAATTTCAATATAGAGACATGTATATGTATAAAATAAGTGTGTTGTACCAATTTATCCATTTAAATATAATTATGTATGTAGCTAACGCTACTTAATATGAAGTGGGACCATAAATTGCATTATGTTCAAAACTTTCATTGAAATTTCTATCAATGGACTTGTTTTCGATGGATTTACTGGAACATGATCAAGTCTGGTGTGACATCATTCCCAGCTCCAACATACTGAGGGAAATAGAATTTAATATTCTGAGTAAACTTCAGTAAACACAACACATTAATCAAACTAGTGCAAATAAACTCCTAATCGGATTAACCACATCACACTAAACTATGTGGCTTACACTGATTTTAATCATAATAAATAGTCAAGTAAACACCTTAATACATGTTTTACTGTTCTGAGGAAAGTGTGCATGTGTTTGGATGTACACAGATGCTGTATGCTATTGTTCTGAAGTTTTCCAATTTCTCCAAATCACTAAACTGTCAATACACTCATTGCACAGTTTGTAGACATGGTGCAAAGAACCTGATAGAGCGAGTTATTGCAATTTTCCTCACAGGACAAAATAAGCATCCATGGAAATGTGTTTAGCATTAGATGTGGGTACATGGGACTTATAGTTAGCATTAAACACTGGTTATGTGATTGATGTAAAAATCAGATTTAAAATAACCACACTTCTTATAGTGAATAATTAGAATAATGAAAGCTACCAAAAACAGCTGGAGATGTTCTTATGATGTAAACATCTTACTGTGATTTAATAATTAAAGTGTGGTCAGATGGAAATTTTCCTGCAGAAAGATCCATTGTCAAATGTAACAAGAAGTCATTTTGTCATCACAAAGCAAGAATTGGATTTTTTTTTCAGGAGAATGAACAATTTTTATCACACTACTGACATTTTTTTTTTATTCCATTTCACTGCTTTCCATTGTTATTCGGTAAATGTGTGGTAAACTGGTGTGTTTGGTTGTTTTCGTGTCATGTTTTCAGTCTGACAGACGAGGTCACCATGGGGAAAAAAACTGTTGAAGCTAAAACAAAGTGTGTGGCGTCAGAAGACAGTTCCATAAAATAAAGGCAATAAAGTTCAATATAAAATCACTGTATACAACAAACCTAAAACATGTCAAAACAGGCTTGATTTGTTTACATTTCTGTGAGATTTTTAGCAATAGTCAATAGCAATACGTGCAACAACACTCACAATTAAGTCACATTCAATCCAAACACCAGAAGGTTCACATGGGGGTAAAAGATTTCCGCTTGGAGAATATGTCTGTCTGTCAACAGTTCGCATGACCAACCTAAACTTTCAGTGAATTATGTCTGGAAAAAATTGTCAATCTCTTCTAGTGTTTCAGATTGCATAGATTCCTTCTAAAATGACTGGATTTCCCCTACAAAATTGCTTAATTGTAAATGTGGCAATACCAAAGCTCAAAAGGCTTACTTATTACCAAATGTATTACTGAAATTTTATTACTACATTTTTATACTTTTGGATCTTTTGTGTTGCCCCTTTTATATTTGCTTTTTTTGTATTTTTTATTTTTGTAAATGTGATCACACTATTAGAGAACTAAAATGTTATTATGAGCTATCAAACACGTTCTGGTTACATATATTACCCACATTTGCCAAATAGGGAATGAAAACAGATTACGGGAGATCACTAGACGACCAATCACTCTGAAGAGAAAGAAAAAGGGCCAATGAATGCCAAATGAGTTGGCACAGTAATTAGTCATTAGTTGACATAAGATTTTAGCCAGCTGAAGACCTCAGCCAACAGCTGGAGACTCAGCTGCTATGGCAGTGGAGACGCACGTCTCTGTTCCCCCCAAGGGGGGCCTCGATCAGGGAGAAAAACAACTGGCAATGGGCGTTTTCGGTAGAAGCAAACAGGTCGATCTGGACTTCCCTGAAGCGCTCCTATATCAGCTGGACCGAGCCGGGTGGAGTCTTCATTTCTCTTGGGATGCTAGCTGCCGTGAGAGCGCATGGGCTGCACGGTTAAGTTCACCCGGGGATGTGAATGGCATGCAGCAATTTCAACCGTGTGACTCCAGAGAAGAAGACGGCGAGCAAGCTGAGACATGCGATGGGAGCGTATACCACCCATCTGGTTCATATATGCCACCGTTGCCATGCTGTCGGTCCTGACCAGCACGTGTTTCTGCTGTAGAACCAGTAAAAAGCGTAGAAGAATAAACTCAGACAGGATAGCACCAGCATGGCGCGCTACCATGGCGACCGAGTCCAGCTCCATCCCGAGATAGGAGATTCTCTGCGCGGGGCAGAGCTTGCTCTTCTCTCGGTTGACCCGAAGCCCCAACTGGTCGAGGTGCCAGAGCACCCTGTCCCTGTGCATAATCAATTGATTCCGAGATGAAGCCAGAATGAGCCAATTGTTGAGATAATTGAGTATGCTTATGCCGGCGAGCCGTAAAGGCGCTAGGGCACCCTCTGCGAGCTTTGTGAAAACCCGGGATAGGGAGAGCCCGAAGGGGAGGACTTTGTACTACCATACTCGACCTTCAAACGCAAACCAGAGAAAAGGACAGTGGCGTGGAAGAATGGAGACATGAAAATATGCGTCCTTCAGGTATATAGTTGCAAACCAATCCCGCGGGCGGACGCATTGGAGTATGCGTTTCTGCGTGAGCATTCTGAACGCCATTTTGTGTAAATAACAGTTCAGTTTGTGCAGATCTAGGATTGGTCTTAACCCCCTGCTCTTTTTGGGCATCTTTTGAAATGTACACCCGTGAACTTTTGAGGGCGAGAAGCGAATTGTATCGCGTAGCCGAGTCTGACCGTCCGCATGAGCCACCACGACAGGCTGGGCAGCACTAACCAGGCTGGCAGAGCTCACGCTAATGGTGTCATCAGAGCGATTGCTGACGTGCCAGCAGAGGGGCAGCTCGGAAGAAGAGTGCTCAACCCGGGAAGCAGAGCGGCCCGAGAAAGAGCTGAAAATAAGAGATTGTCTCTTACCTTCCTTCCTGGATCCCGCAATGAGGCTGGAGTGAGAGAAGGGAGACTGGTCTCTTGCACCCTGGAAACCTGCGGCGATATGGCCCGGCGCTGCGAGCTGGAAGGTGGAGCATCCCAGACTGGCAAGGCTCAGACATCCTACATGCTTTGGACAGGAATTTAGGGGGACGTCTCCAGGTGGAGGCACCTTGCGGGCAAAGATTGAGGAATCGCCTCATACCCCCTGGCTGCTCCACTATCGAGGGTGGTGAGAGTGGGAGCGCACGATGCCTGCGTTAGCTCACTGTGTACCCCCGGAAAGAAGGGGACGGGGGACCAGGGGTGGAGGGTGGGGTTTGGAAGGCTTCACCTTCTTCTTGGCCCCCGCATAACACCCATATAAGGGGTCCGGCCGTGGAGCTGGGGAACAAGCCATCTCCAGTCCTATAGCCAAAGCAGCCCGGAATTACATAGCTAACATGTCTGATTCTAAATCCAGATCACCGCTAACAACCCCGGAGGATGGCAGCGGGTCCGGATCATCATCGGAGCATGTTAACCCACTCTACCATGCAGCGATGAACATCTGGTTCCCGATGTCATCTAATGAGAGCGCCACTATCCCGGAGCTGGCGCCCTCACTCGAAGCTTGGACAGAGTGCACTGATGAGGAGTGAGAGGTCCCGAAGGCGACGGATTAGCCCCTACTGTAATCCTCAGACCTGCCTGTGTGCTAACCGACTTGTGGGAAGCAACAGGGGTGGCGCACCCTAATGCTAGAGAATGCCGCGACCTCAGCTGCGCACCAGTCAAGCCCTCGCAATGAGGGCAAGAACTGTCTGCGAGCACCGCCTCAACATGCTGAACCACTAGACATATGATAGACTCGTGCCTGTCATCCGGGGCTAGGAAACCACCGCATCCAGAAACACATGCCCGGAACGACATTTTTAAAAAGACGCACTGCTTGGCCGTGTTGCTCTCTTAGGGTATCTGCTCTTTTAGAGACAACTGCTTGTTTAAACACCAGTGAAACACCCAGGGGATGGGAAAGGAGCCAAGTTCGACCGCCACTGTCGTGTCTTCGCCCACACTGGTGAGGAAACTGGTTTCTTGGAGAAATCAGGATGCAGATCAGGAGCTCTTCAGTCTCAGTGAGAGGTCTGAAGCAAAGAATCTGATGCTTGCTCCACCGACGGCAACTGTTATAATTCACTAATGACTAATCACTGGCATCTGCGGAGGTGAGCTCTGCCAACTCATTTGGTATTCATTGGCTCTTCAGAGTGATTGGTCGTCTAGCGATCTCTTGTAGTCTGTTTCCAGACGCACATTGTAGTTTCCATGAAGGGGAACTATGTGTTTTGCTCATTAGATTTGATAACAATTACAGTACAGGCCATTCACATGTTTTTCCATTCCATTTTTCTTCTTCTTTATGAATGTATTAAATAGACATGTTTCATTATTTATTGGGTCCTTTTAAAAAAAACTGTTGAAGCTAAAACAATTACATGACAGTTACAAATTATATACAATGAGGTTCAATATGAAATTGCTGTATACAACTCACATTAAAACATTCAATGTCAAATCCGGCTTGCAAAATTTCTGTTTAAATTCCACCCTCTCGCAGATTCACATGCAAAAATTTTAAATGCCTGGGTTACTTATGAAACGAACGACTCCTCCTACAAAAATTCACTGTTTGAAGATTAGTGTTAAGTGCTCAGTTAGACTACTGAATTGTTAGCTTAGCAAGACACTAATGTCAAACTCTACTGACATCAATTGTAAAAAGCATCTTGTGTGCAACTATTTGTTTTATCATTCTTAAAGGGATGATAACCTAAAAATGATAATTCTGTTATCATTTACTCACCTTCCTCTTGTTTAAAACCAGTATGAGTTTATATCTTGTGTTGAACACGAAAGATATTTTGAAAAATGTTAGAAAACAGCAGCCATTGGCATAATATTTTTGTTTCCAACATTCTTTAAAATATCCTTTTTTTGTGTTTAACAGAAAAAAATAAACTCACAAAAGTTTAGAACCACTTGATTGTGAGGAAATAGTGATGAAAATTTCATTTTTGGGTGACGTATCACTTCAAGGACCATTCTCACAGAATATGCTTTTCAATTCCTTTCCCCTGGTTTTTCATTGTTTTTGAAGGTAAAAAGCTAAACCGACACACTTGTTTTACACTTACAACATTATACAAGCACTCAAGTTCAAGGTAGTTACACTTTTAAAAATGTCTCTACTGTATACCAATGGTAAAGCTACATAAGGGTAGAGTCAGTAGGATTGACAGCAAGTACACAAAATAGATTCTGTTGGAAAGAAGCAAAAATCCTACATAGTAAACATGTAAAGAACAAGAAAGACGCTATAAGATTCTGCTGGATGAGTGCTGATCTTCCAGATGTGGGCTTCTGTTCTATGCCAAATAGTAAATGCAAAAGCTGTTAATCTGAGTGATCTCCAATCCAAGTGTGCTTCCCATGGTAAAACAGTCCCAGATTGGTCTTCACTTATCATCCCTACCCACTAAATCCACACACCAGTTTCTATTGGGTGAATAGGTGCCATATAAAGGAAATATGGATTTAACTAGTATAGCTGAATAATTAAGAGTTCATTATGAAACAGACATACATTGAGACACCAAAACACCATTGTTGCCTTGTTCTCATATAAATCCCATTAGTGTAAAATTCTGGTGAAAATCAGGCCAATCAGAACAAATCACCAACTCTGAAGATTCACACAGCATCATTAATATGCTTGCCCCAGGCTGCATTTGATTGGCCACAATGTTTCCTAATGAGATTACAATTTATTTTATTCATTCATTCATTCATTTTCATTTCGGCTTAGTCCCTTTATTAATCTGGGGTCACCACAGCGGAATGAACCGCCAACTTATCCAGCATATGTTTTACGCAGCGGATGCCCTTCTAGCTGCAACCCATCACTGGGAAACATCCATACACACCCATTCACACTCATACACTACGGACAATTTAGTCTACCCAATTCACCTATACCGCATGTCTTTGGACTTGTGGGGGAAACTGGAGCACCCGGAGGAAACCCACGCCAACACAGGGAGAACATGCAAACTCCACACAGAAACGCCAACTGACTCACCCGAGGCTCGAACCAGCGACCTTCTTGCTGTGAGGCGAACGTGCTACCCACTGCGCCACTGTGAGGCCCAATTTATTTTAATTAGATTTAATTATTTTGTCCCTTATGTTTGCATTTATCTAAGCTTTTATTACTGAGAATGGGCCCAGGTTGTTACAATGCAATGCATTCTGGGAATTTGGGACACAGGAACCTGGACCCTATTGATCTATTTAGGTATAATGTATCATGTATATACACTGATTTGCAATAAACTGTAAGTGCTCACACTACACAAAAAAGAGAATCATATAAAGAAAAGTTTTTTTGCGGCACCTCGTTGATACTCTGTCACTTATGGATAAGCTCATTCATTTATTTGATCCGCTCCCTCTGCATCTGGGCTCAACTTCTCGAGTTACACTTTAGCGCTGGAGACAGAATTTTATGGATATGCATAATGCGTATTTTTAGCTTCTCAGACACACAAAGAGCATGTATAAAGTTATCTACACTAGTCGAGTGTTTGTAAGATGTATTTCAATACGTTCTACTGTGTTGATTGCTTTAAAGTTTTACTGTTGATTTGATTGATGATTTTGAAAATGAGACAGACTTAAAGGAAGAGTAAAAAAAGCAGGCAGCCATGCATGATCTCCTCTGTTCACAGCGTATCAGAATGCAAAATGCAGGATATACAGATTATACATTTATTCAAAGCACCCCGAAGAGGCATAATAGATTAACATGTATATTGGGAAATTTGCTACATATGTTTGTAAGAGGCAATAAACAAATGTAAGTGTTTAATGCACATTTATGCATTGTGTCTGATCACTCAGCTCTTAAGGTATACTTTGCACAATGAAGTCCAAAGTTTTGTATGTTTTTTTTCACATTTGTATCAGAAAAATTTGCACACTGAGTTCGATGTGTATTAATTAATCTGTTGTGAAAAAAATGCTAAACAATAGATAAAAAAAATAAAAAGAGGAAATATTGTCATCAATTGTTCATCCAATCCACTGCACAGAGAAGGAGATTCACCACCTTATCAGAGAGCTGCAAGGGATTATCCCGAAATTCAACGTTTATTAACGTATTAACAAAGTAGTGTGTAATACAACTCATTGAGCATTGCCCCAAGATCCACTGTCCAGTTATGTTGTGTTTGGGCTCATTTGAATCCAGAACACCTGCTCTAAACTAATAAATGTGATCTATTATGGCATATTTATTATTAAAGGGCCTAAACGATAGCTTAAAATTAATTTAAATATATTCCTATATATATATATATATATATAGTATTTTGATATATTTACAGTAGGTAAGTCACAAAATAGGTCACACGGTGGCTCAGGTCGCTGGTTCAGGTCCCAGCTGGGTCAGTTGGCATTTCTGTGTGGAGTGTGCATGTTCTCCTCGTGTTGGCGTGGGTTTCCTCCCAGTGCTCTGGTTTCCCCCATAGTCCAAAGTTATGTGCTATAGGTGAACTGAATAAACTAAATTGGCCATAGTGTATGTGTGTGAATGAGCATCCGCTGTGTAAAACATATGCTGGATAAGTTGTCGGTTCATTTTGCTGTGGCGACCCCTGATGAATAAAGGGACTAAGCCGAAGGAAATGAATGAATGAATTCACAAAATATTATCATCGAATATGATCTTTACTTACTTTTCAAATGATTTTTGGCTTTTAAGAGAAATAGATCATTTTGACCCATACATTGTATCTTCGGTTATTGCCAAAAGTAAACCTGTGCAACATAAGACTGGTCTTGGGGGTCATGCAGTTTGAAAGGGGGACCTTGGAGGAAGAAAGTTTGAGTATTGTTGTTTATTAATGTTTGGTAAAGCTATAAAATTGTGGCCCAGAACAAACATACAGTATGTATACTGTACTGGCTCAACCTGAAACAATTATTCTTTTATTCTGCTATAGACCTTTTGACATCTCATTTTCATTTCATATTTTTGATTGTGTTTTTGTCCATAAAATGGTAATGCGGTTTTTATTGGTTGATATTTGCACCCCTGTTTTAAAATGATGTATACTGTAAAATAGTGTACTTTAGTCTGAGAGCAAACACTGAGGTCCATGCTATTTCACCAGCATCCACTCACTTAAAATGTTTGGCCTTAAAACTGTTCTATTACATGCATTTTGTTTTTCATTTCACAGCCTTGCATCTTTTTTTTTTAAGACTGAAATGCATTCTGCGAGAATCGCCTGGATGCTAACTAGCTATCTAGGCTTCGAAGCAGATCGTTTGTGTGCAGGAGACCATAAAAATCATGTGGTCAATTTCTGTTTGAAACCATCTTTTTAAAAAAGCGACTTGAAATATGTTTACGCAGTTGTTAAGTCATTCTTTTCATGCTTTTTCAGTCTGACAGACGAGGTCACCAGAGGAAAAAAAACAGTTGAAGCTAAAACAAAGTGTGCGGCATCAGATGGCAGTTTCATAAATTAAAGGCAATGAGGTTCACAATGAAATCGCTTTACACAACACACATGAAAAGCTTCGTGTCAAAACAGGCTTGCGAAATTGCTTTCTATCTGTTAAACGAGAAGCAGTAGTGCAGCAGCGAGCCTCTCTCCATCTCTTGCCACCATTTTAAATGAGCTTGATGAGTGGCAAGTTGCACCTACTCTGCTGCCATAGCAACCATAGTGCAGCCAACTGGGTCAGAGCTGAGCGTTATGTAGCGATGCCCTCTCTAACACACAAGATCGTCCAAACACACAAAAGCACACACACTCTGCATACGTAACGCTGTCTCACACATTAGCACGCGCAGCGGGGGGGAGATTTATTCTCAGATTACATGAACGTTGTGTTGTCCAGTGACATGCTGCGTAATTGCCCAGCAGTATGTTTTATTGGCACAGCTACCTATTACAGCAAAGTAATTGTGAGTGCGTGCAGTAAGGCAGCACTGCAGTATCATTATCGGTCTTCTCAAGAACTTTTGTAATTTCATCTCGCCCATTAACCTTGAATGCATATTGTTACTTGAGTGTTTGATGAGAAAAGACGATTGATTGGGCAGATGAGATGAAATCATTTGAAGCATTTAATTAGCCAAGGGTTTATTATAGTAGACGTGTAGTAACAATGTTTTCTTGATGCATTAATTACCAGCTGCATTACCACAGTTTTACTACAAATACCGTGGTTAAATTAAGGTTAGTGTAGCAAAAATGGTTACTTTGGGGTTTAGCTGCAAAAACCTTTTGTCTGTACAGTGCCCTCCAGTATTATTTGCACCTTTCATAAGCAAAGCAAAGATTGGGAATATGTCTTTATTGTTTTTATTGTATTTTGCTCACAGTATTAACAAAATAACTGAAGATGCTTGAGTGTTTGTTTGGATGAGAGTGGAGGCTTCCCCCCTGAAATCCTTCTTAGCAGTTTGTGGTGATGTTGGATTGTAGTTTTGGAGACTTTCTGGGCCCAGACTCAACTAACATCTGCAACTCTTCAGCTTCTTGAAGATTTTTTTTTTTTTGGCCACTTGAACCATCCTCCTAACAGTGTGTGGGACAACACACATCCTCTTCCAGGCTCATTCATAACACTTCAACTTCACTGGAATTTCTTAATTATTTAATAAAATATTGAATATTGGAAGGCCTCATGGTGGCGCAGTGGGTAGCACGATCGCCTCACAGTAAGAAAGTCGCTGGTTCGAGCCTCGGCTGGGTCAGTTGGCATTTCTGTGTGGAGTTTGCAAGTCCAAAGACATGCGGTATAGGTGAATTGGGTAAGCTAAATTGACCGTAGTGTATAAGTGTGCATGGTTGTTTCCCAGTGATGGGTTGCAGCTGGAAGGGCATCCGCTGCGTAAAACAAATGCTGGATAAGTTGGTGGTTCATTCCACTGTGGCGACCCCAGATTAATAAAGGGACTAAGCCGAAAAGAAAATGAATGAATAATTGAATATTGGAAATGAAGTGTTTCTGCTTTTTTCTTAGCCACATTTAATTTTGTGAAGCTCAACACCCTTTTGCCACAAATCACAGCTCTGTTATTTGGTCTTACAGATTGGGATGAATGGCATTGTGAAAAAGGAGGTAATGGCTGAACAATTTTCTGTTTCTAGTCAACCAGCTGTGATAAATATGAACTCACATATGAACTCACAGGTGTGCAAATAATTGTTGCACACATATATTTAAAAAAGCCTTTGCTTTTTAAAATAATTTTTGTGAAATATTGTGAATGGAAGAGCCATTAACTCATAATTATAAATATCCATATGCAGCAAGTGTTTCATTCCTCTATTTGTTTGTTTGTTCTGCAGTTTTACATATTCAAGCTTGAATGCAGACCCGAATAGTTGAGAATGAGCAGAGCACAGGTCTTGGACTCACATTCGGCCTTAGCACAGACCAGACTAGCCGATGGGTAGCTGAAGGAGCGTAGGATGGAGCCGATGGCAAGGCTCAGATCCTCGTTGCTAGGATACAGAGTCACAGACGCAAAGCGCAGGTAAGGAAGCCGTGGAGTCTCTTCTGGACCGATTTTGACATGCGGAATCTAATAGAGAGCAGAAACAAAGCAGAGTTTATGGTTAAGGGAAGAATTAACACAAACAAATGCTGAATATTTAGATGAGGCTCACCTCCTTTTCCCCACATATGTGACTGACTATAGAGCCGGATGCAGGACTGGAGGCAGGGCCGATAACAGACACCACGCCTTTTGGTAGAATCTGGCACACTATGACAGAAAAAGTAGAGCATTTCATTCCTCGAATCCTTTTACTGTATGCTACTGCTCTTTTACATTTACATTTACATTTTTTTCTTTAGTTTGCAGGGTGTAAGTGAGTGCACTTTTTAATGTATCACTTACTAGTATCTGTAGTTTCATACTGTGAGTCTTTCTGGAGTTCGAATATGTCGACCTCCACGCGAGCACGAGCCGGGCTCTCCATCACACTGTTGATATTCTCGCGTGCTAATGCTAAAGCTAACCGCTCCCCACGGCCGCAGACAGAGCTGTCATCCAAAATAGCCGCTATCAGAGAAGAAAATGAAGAATGATTAAGCCAGATAACAGAGAGAAATTATCACAAGAACTGGTTAAAGATGTATATGTGCTATGTTAATCTACCATGTCAAACAACAATAATAAAAGTCAATAACAAAGACAATCTAATCAAGCATAGTTAAACTTTGCGCTCACAAAATCTAAAGAATTTACCCATTTCACCTATAAATACCTACAAACCTTTTATGTATTTTTTTGTTTCTATTCAACACAAAAGAAGATATTTTGAAGAAACTTCAATATTTTTTGGAGCATTTTTCAAGATATCTTTTGTGTTCAACAAAAGAAAGGAACTGAAGTAGGTTTAGAGGATGTTGAGGTTGAACAAATGACAGTTTTTTTGGGGTGAACTACCTCTTTAAGATCTAGTAACTTAGTTCTTAGTCAGTAGTTTCCAGTTTCCACAAACCAAAACTGTGTCACACACTATGCTAGATGTAATTAATGCAATTCAAGCTACATCAACATTAAATGTTTCAGGACAGTATGAATTTATTTATTTAGCATGTTTTAGATATTTATATCATTCATTTTAAAATGTGTACATTTATTCAGCAAGACTGTGTTAAATTAAACAAGAGTGACAGTAATTAAATGTTATATTGTTATAAAAAAATATTTTGAAATTAATAGCTGTTCTTTGGTTTTGACAGATTCCACAAACACTGAGCCACACTACTGGTTTTCAGAATTGACAGTAATAGAACATGTTTTTTGAGAACTAAATCAGCATATTAAAATGATTTCTGGATCATTAAGGATTGTGTGAGATGAGGGATTAAATATTGACTGGTGATCGTTCAGCTTTACTGTAGAAACAGAAATAAAATAATTCCCAATTGAATTAGTATTTCATTATATTATGGTATCTTTCTGTATTTTTGATTGAACTGATCAGATATGATGAGCATTCAAAATAACTTAATCCTTGAGTATTGTTCAAATTGACTACTGTTTTATTATGTTTTTGTCTGTTTTTGCCAAATAATCATGCATTCTTGATTGTTGGTGGTTTTTCCTCTTGGAAAGAGGTCAAATTTGTCTTTTTTTTTTTTACTGTTGATCATCAGTTGGCAGCATTAAGCCTTTAGACAGGACTCTGCAAAAAGTGTCTGGATATGGAGTTCTATGGAATAAACTAATTGTGTGTGTGTGTGTGTGTGTGTGTGTGTGTGTGTGTGTGTGTGTGTGCGCGCTTGTGCGTGTGTGTGTGTGTGTAAGATAAACTTACTATACTTACTATAAAGATAAACTTACTATGTTTACTATGTTCTGAGAGCTGAGGTGCTTATTTTTTATTTTCTCAAACATATCAAGGTAAGTGAGCAAAGGTCTCACTCTCTCTTACACACTCACACACACACACACACACACACACACACACACTTACACACACACACACACACACACACACACGCAGACACAGTATACTCCAAATAATAGCCAAAAACTAATTCTAAAGCATTTTACAAAGTATGTGTCAAAATAAGATTTGTCACCAAAATCATTCCATTTGCTGAAACACAGAACGTTGTGGACAAATTAAGGGTTCAGTTATAAATGTGCAAATAGATAGAACAGCAGGAGTTATTATTTTGGTACTCATCCTTGAAAATCATGAACAAAACTAAAATTCGTTTTTTTCAACAGATTTCATCTTAATAATTTTAACATATTTTAGGGGTCTTTTGCAGTTAATAGTGGTACATTTGAGTTTAGTGCATTAAAATGTTGCCCGAAAAACAACTGTGGAAGTCAATGGTTACCAGAGAAAAGAAACTCAAACAGGTTAGGAACAAGAGGAGGATGATTAAATGAGAGGATTTTTGGTTCTGGGTGAACTTTCCCTTTGAATACGTCTCGTGTTTTTCTTTTTTTTTACTAGACAGATATAGGGCCACATATTACCATAGTCCTTATGTGTATAACTCACCCATCCGTACAGATGACAGAACAGGGGTCTGGCTCAGGGAAGAAGGCGGCATGGTAACCACGGTGACTAACAGGAAGCGGAAGTAAATCGACAGCAGGAGCGCTGGCAGTTCCGGCATCTTCTACCGCTCCTCATGGAGATGCCTTCTGCTGCCTATAGCACCCCCTAGATGAACACACAAATCAAGATCAAACTTGTTAGATGTGAGAACCTGCAACATATAGATTATTTTCTAAATATATACACTCTAAAATCATGACAGAAATGGCTATTGGACATTTTCACCAGATACAGTTCACTGCACACACATTTGACCTTTATGACAGCTTGCCCCAGTAGTAGACATGAAAATGATTCATGAGGCAACAAAAATGTAAAAGGTAACATATAAAATATCAAACCATTATTTTGGGCATGTTTTTTGTGCCAACCTGACATTTATGAAACATCACCTTGCCCTGAGAACACAGTTCAGCCTTTGCCTGAATATATGCTAGTGTGTGGTTTGATTTTTGTTGTTGTTGTTGTTGTTGTTTCTTCGAACATGTATATCAATATCAAACAAATATTTTAGTTTGATGAATAAAATACAATAAAATATATATTTAATAAAATATAAATATTTAAAAACATAGTTCACCCAAAACACTTTAATTTAAGGTGACATTCACTTACTATAGTAATTACAATCATTTTTGCAAAATTACATATAAATAACCCAAAACCTAACCTAAATTCTAACTCAAACCATGTAGTAAGTACATGTAATTAATTCAATTTACTCAGTAGATAAATAAATAGTTACACTGTATCTACGTCACCTTAAAATAAAGGCATTAAAGGGATAGTTTACCTAAAACAGTCAATTCTGTAACCATTTACTCTCCCTTTACTTACCGTTTTTAACACAAAAAGTATATTTTGAAGAGAGCTGGAAACCTGTTAACATTGACTTCCATGTGATTTGTTTTTCCTACTATGGAAGTTTGTGGTTACTGGTTTTCAGCTTTTTGTGTTTAAAAGAATTTAAAAAGCTCATTAAGGTTTGGATCAACTTAAGGGTGAGTAAATAGTGAGTAAATAAAAATTTTGTGGTGAACTATCACTTTAATGTATTGTCCGGACGGGAGCAACTTAACAGAAATGAGTAAACCCATTGTAACTTGGAACTGTTACGTTGACTTAATTTTTATATTTATGCACATAAATAATTTACTTAATAATTAAGACAACGGATTTGCCCACTTTTATAAAGTGAATTAACTGTTTTAAAATCAACAGTTTGCTCACTTTTTTAAAAGTCAAATGCTTTTTACAGTGTAATTGCTTTAAGAATTTAATTGCTTTAAATATTTTTAAAGTGCAATTTTGTAAAGGCAAAGCAGAATTTCCAAACCATTTCTACAGCCTGTAGTGTTACTGTCCACCAGAAATAATTTTTTATATACTGATTTGGTGATTTAGAAACATTTTAAAACATAATTCCATACATTGCTTTTATTCTTTGAAACAGAAATGTTTTGTATTATTACAAATGTCCTCAATTGTAATTTTGTACCTCTTCATGTTGAATTGCTTCATGCCACCTCATTCGTAAGTCGCTTTGGATAAAAGCATTTGCTAAATGACTAAATGTACTTTTGATCAAATTAATGCTCCCTTGCTGAATAAACATATTAATATTAAAAATAATTCCTAAAAAAGATGCCCCAAACTTTGCAAACTCCCCCTACACACACAGTTTGGTCTTGTTATGGAGTGGACAGTGCTGTCTGAAGCATCATCAAGCACGAATTAGAAAATCTCATGGCAGTTTGCTGACTTGGGTCATGACCATGTCACACACATCCTTAAGTCCAGCATGGGGAAATCACTCACACACACACACCTGAAATGTTTGATTCATACACGCTCTCTGACACGCGCAACTCAGAGCAATCTCTATGAACTTTGACCTTTACAGACCTCACAAGATTTATCTGACCACGGGGAAGAAATGATGGATGTGCTTCTCCTCCCTCTATCTTTGTCCATCTCTCCTCCCCCTCTCCTCTCAGTCACTTTGGATGTGTCAGCAGGGCACGGAAAGTAAGAAGGAGAGGAAATGAAGGGAAACAGCGTGTGTGTACACAGAACTGGGAAAAGCCATTATTGTCCTACTATAATTATTGCAGGCAAAATACTAATGACCAGCGTGGCAAAATATAAATCTAAAGTTCACACCCGCTGTTTTGCATATGAGCTTGTCTGAATTACTTGGCAGCCGGCGAGTAAACTGTAAAATCTAAATTATTTAGCGGAGAGGGTGGGAGAGCGCAAAAAAAAAGAGAGAGAAAGAGGCGACCAGAAATGTGGAAATAAAAAGCAGGGTATCGAAAGCCGAACAAAGAACGAGAGAAAGAAAAAAGGGAATGAAAGACAGAGAGGAAAAGGGAGAATATGCTTGAAGAAGGAGCCCTCGGGGAAAGGGAGGAGTAGATAGCAGGCGCTTCATTTGTTTCTTCTTCATCTTTGTGAGTAAGAAGTGAATCTGACAGTTATAATAATAGCGCAGTGATTCATTCTCCTTAATTGATTTGGATTGTGAAATGAGAGTGCTGGATGCAAAGCGTTGCCAGTTGCTGGTTGATACAGACACATTAAGATGTCACCAGGCTTCTGCGAGACCAAGAGAAAGCGTCGGGGAAGCCTTTTTCCCTTCTTATCTTTCCCTTTTCCACTTGTGGAAAGATTCCAGAGTGGAGGCAGGAAAAGACACCCATCACGTGTCCCTCCTGGCACTCCATGGGCCCAAAGCACAAGAGCTTCATAAAAACCATCAAAAGCCCTCTTCATCAGGGGCTGAAATCATCAGCGAACATAAACACACACTGGCGTGCTGAGGGGCAATTCACTAGGAATGAATTGCACTTGATGAGGGAGCCTTTTATTTGCACGCTGTCTGCATTGTTTTAGTGTCTGATTCATGAAAAGTTAACATACAAATCAAATAAAACTGTAAATACAACCATCAATTCTATTTTCGGCTGTGGAGGGTGCAGCACAACCACAATCTGTCAAACATTACACTGTAAAGCATCCCTTTACACTATAGTGTTTGTGTTTTGTAAACCAAAATATGTTTTCATAATAATAATACATTTTGTTTATAATGCACTTTACATTTTAAGTAAAATCTCAAAGTGCTACAGGAAAAAAAAACATAATGAGGTCAAACAAAAGGACACGTTAAAATAAGCTACCAACTAAGAAAAAAAAGCTATTTAAATATTAAAAAAAACTCTTAAAAAGGTATCCATCCAATGAAGACTAGAGTGGATTGACTGTAATACGAGTTGCCAGACAGACTATAAACATCACAACAAATAAAAAAACTGGACATTGTGTTATAAAATGTGACCATAAAATGGACAGAATGCTCAATCATACACAGTATTGTCCATTACTGTTCAATAACGGCATCTGAAGCATGTCTTCGTTTCAGATTATTGATTGTGTGCATGAAGAATAAATTCCTGGTCTGTTTTGACTTCTTTACACATTTTATAATGTCTTCGTGAGTTCTCACCTGATAAAAAACAAACAAACAAAAAAAATCACATTTACAATACACAAGCCATGAACAGTTGTTTTGGATGTTTGGTAACTTCTGTTGCTAAATTTATATCATAAAAGGCAAGTACATGTTTTGTTTTGAATCTTAGAAATGAGAGTGGAAATGCTAAGTAAACCAGACCTAAATATATAATTTTTAGTTTTGGCCTGGACCAAAAGAACCAAGATACAAATGTGAATAGGTACTAACTTGTCAACATTAGGGTATATACACTCACCGGCCACTTTATTAGGTACACCTGTCCAACTGCTCGTTAACGCAAAATTCTTATCAACCAATCATATGGCGGCAACTCAATGCATTTAGGCATGTAGACATGGTCAAGACCATGCTGCAGTTCAAACAAAGCATCAGAATAGGGAAGAAAGGTCATTTAAATGACTTTGAGCATGGCATGGTTGTTGGGGCCAGACGGGCTGGTCTGAGTATTTTAGAAACTGCTGATCTACTAGCATTTTCACGCACAACCATCTCTAGGGTTAACAGAGAATGGTCCAAAAAAGAGAAAACATCCAGTGAGCAGCAGTTCTGCGGGTGCAAATGCCTTGTTGATGCCAGAGGTCAGAGGAGAATGGCCAGACTGGTTCCAGTCAATAAAGGCAACAGTAACTCAAATAACCAGTCTTTACAACCGAGGTATGCAGAAGAGCATCTCTGAATGCACAACACATTGAACCTTGAGGCGGATAGGCTAAAGCAGCAGAAGACCACACCGGGTGCCACTCCTGTCAGCTAAGAACAGGAAACTGCGGCTACAATTTGCACAGGCTCACCAAAATTGGACAATAGAAGATTGGAAAAATGTTGCCTGGTCTGATGACTCCTGATGACTACTGATTTCTGCTGCGACATTCGGATGGTAGAGTCAGAGGCTATCATGTCAATATGGATCAAAATCTCTGAGGAATATTTCCAGTACCTTGTTGAATCTATGCCACGAAGGATTAAAGCAGTTCCGAAGGCAAAGGGGGTCTATCCCTGTACTAGAAGGGTGTACGTAATGAAGTGCATGGTGTACATGCACATGTGAAAAAATACAAATAAGCTAAACTGAAATTTATGGTCATGGTACAAATAATAATAATAATGTCCAAAAATGTAATTGAATCATTCTGTCTGAATCATTGAATCATTCTATTAGGTGGTTCATCAATAATTGACTTTTTTTAATTACTAAAATTGAATTAAGAATGACAGTAAAAAAAACTAGAAGTAATAGAGTGAACAAAAACGTAAACCAATCTAACCAAAAATAAATTAATAAAAAACCCTCACTTGCTGTTTAAAATGCAGAAAGTGTTCTCTGGATATCATAAATGCTTCCCATATAGTCTGATGTTAATCACACTATACGGGTACATAAAACACTGACATCTATGAATGAGGCTAAACTTATAATTGCCAAAATTTACAAGGGAGTTGCATTCATTGTGAAAAGAATAACAATACATTAGGTGGTTAACTTATGAAGTTATCAAAAAAATCATCTTCCATCCTAATTTTCTATCTCTCCCTCATAAAAAAATCCAGCATTACTGAATGTTTTGCAAGCTGGTTAGATCAGCATTGTAGCAGCTCTAAACAGCATAAACCAGCCTGGACCAACATAGAATTCAGGGTCATCAAATACACCCTGTTTCAACCATTACCATTCAGTGGTAAGAAAATGCCCACCACTGCGATTGGTGAACCTAATTATACAGAATATGTAATGCGTTATTGATACTTGAAGTGACCAGCAGCCTTTTAATACAGCTGTATACTTTGTGTTTGGACCAGTGGGACCACAATGATTGCAAAAGTTTGTTTCAAAGTTATAATTCTTTACTCAAAAACTCTAGGTAGAGTAGGTTGATATCTGCTGATTTAGACAGTTTTTCCACTGAGGCAGCTGCAGACTGTACCAGCTAGCCGATAGATTTAGTCTTTGCAGTGTGTTCAAACAAAACTTTTAAGCCAATCTGATTTCTTCAGCCATAGTTCTTTATTATTGGGAGTAACTAAGAGGAGTGAAATCTGAAAAAAAATCATTCTCATTCAGTCACTTAGAAAACTTTCAATAGCTTGATCTATAGAAGAGAGTTTGGTTTTGGAGGTACAGTTTTGGAATTCAGGGTCAGAACAATGTCAGTCAGGCTTCTCAAAAGATTATGATTCTTCACTTCTCAAAGTCTTATGATTGATGGACAGACATGAATTATCTATCAAATTGAGGTATGATTTTATTGCTTAAATGTGTGCATTTCAAGGGCATTTAGATTTTCCATTCCATCACACTTGTACATTTACAGCTTTGTTAAACTCAAATGGCCAATGTATAAGATGCAAAAAGCTTGTTCTTGAGCTCAAATGCCACATTCAGAAATTGAGTAACTTACTAAGTCTTCACTCAATGGACGAATCAGACAGAAGCGGCTCGTCTCACTCTAATTCACCATCTCTTCTTGTCAGTTGATTCACTTTCTTACTCTGACAGTCTTTCAGTGGCGCTGCGCTTTGAGCCTCTTTCTTTGTCCTCAACCCACCTCGTAACACACACACACACATGCACCTCTCACTTTCACAAAGAGAAAATCCACCAGTCTGACAGTCGATCCTTCCTTTTTCTTGCCTCTTTCTGATCCTACACGTCTCTTTGCATTTCTACCAAGCTCCCTCATACATTTCCATGCTTTTGAGGGGGGGGGGGGGGGGGTGTTTCCACGAGCTGTGCTTTTTTGACAACATGGGTCACTGATGCTGTTCACACATAACACGCAAACACCAGTTCATGTGTGTTTTGACAGATCTGCTCCTCCGACATTGACAAGGCCAGCCCTGAGGTACAGCACAAACATCTGTGTCAAATCCAGATTCGTCACACACACGCACACGCATGGATGAACGGATGCACTAGTGATTGGCGCGGGCCTTGGACTTTGTTCACAGGATGCTGACTTACCTCACAGCAGAAAGCAATTCGCTCTCTGCCCACTCACAGATAAACACCATGCAATTAACAATCCAACAGTCGTGATTGCGCAAGTGACGGACCAGTGTCTTGGCAGGATTTGAAAGATTTGCTTTGGGATGCAGGTGTGGTCAGTTGTTGCTGCATATTTGATGGCGTTTTAACACGTTGGGCCTGGTACATTGTAAATATGTGATAAGATATGAAGATGAAAAGCTTACACCAATGCAAAATCTTGTTCTTTGTGTCAGATGAATGATTTAACCGACCCTGCTGTGCTGTGCCAACAGATTTAAATGAGAACATTTCAGCTGTACGGCTCTTTCAGCATTCCCTTTGGCAGAGTAAACAAACACGATGATTCCTCAAGCATGACGTTTGCAGACGCTCTCGGGAGCCTCGGCACGTTCAGACTTTTGAGTTTAGATGGCAACGTAGAGAACAGACCGCTGTTAAAAGTGTAAAGCATAGCATAAATGTAAAAGACTTGCGGGGCTGCCGATTTACAGATTGCAAAACATTGTAGGGAATCTGGTGATGAATATGCATACTTCATTATAACACAAACACATACTGTACCATCTAAAGATCGGTTCATATCAGTGGGCATTTGACGGTGGAGAAGGGAATTCACATGAAACTTCTAAAGTAATAATTTGTGTAATAGGAAATCGTTTGCTGTATGTTTGATATGTTTGTCTGAATTAATGGAGCATAAATCTTTCATTCACTTCTAAAACTGTGTGGTTAAACCTGTCACATTTCACTCGCTTCAAACTGAATGTGCTGTCATCATCTGCCCACCATCATGTTGATGGAAACTGTCAACTTTATAACTTTTCTTTTTTAAAATTGAGAACAAAGTAAGGGTTTTACATCATTCAGAACTAAATTGAAGATTTGTTAAATTGCTAATGTAAAAAAACATTTTTGAAAAGAGCTGTCCCGTCTCTGGAGCAGGAGTTTGGTCCTCATTGCCGCAATTAGTCAGACTTGTTCCTAGTGCATGTTGGACTCCGGCAGGAATGCTTTTTGTCATTGGTTGGGTTCATTTTTTTAAGGACAGAATTTCTAGGTGCAGCCTAGGGCCAGAGAGGATCTGGTTCAGGGACCACAGAATTTCATCTCTGCTATTTGCAGATGATGTTATCCTGTTGGCTTCCTCGGACCTGGAACTCCAGCATGAACTGGGATGGTTTGCTGCGTGTTTGCTGAGTGTGACACGGCAAGGATGAGAATCAGCATCTCCAAGTCCAAGGCCATAGTGCTCGACCAGAAAAAAGTGGCTTGCCATCTACAGGTTGGAGGGGAGTCCCTGCCCCAGATGGAAGAGTTCATGTCTTTTGTTTTGTTCACAGTTAAAGAAAAAATGTAAAGTGAGATTGACAGGTGGATTGGTGCAGCAACAGCAGTGATGTGGTCATTGTACTGGTACATTGTGGTAAATAAGTAGCAGAGCTGAAAGGCAAAGCTCTTCATTTACTGGTCAATCTACATTCCTACTCTCACCTATGGTCTTGAGCTTTGGGTCATGACCGAAAAGACACGATCTTGGATACAAGTTGCTAAAATGGGTTTGCTTTGAAGGGAGGCAGGTCACATCTTTAGAGATAGGGTGAGGTGCTCCGAGTAGGGCCGCAGCTCCTCCACATCTAGAGAAGCCAAGCCAGTTGAGGTGGCTCAGGCATCTGTTCGGGATACCTCATGGACGCCTACCTAGGGAGGTGTTCCAAGCTTGTCCTACCGGGAGGAGACCTTGGGGAAGACCCAGGACACACTGGAGGGACAATGTCTCTCGGCTTGCCTGGAAATGCCTTGTGATTCCCTGTGTCTGGGGAGAAGGAAGTGTGGGGTACTGTTCTGAGAATAAGCGGCAGATAATGATGATGATGTTGATGATGAAGAAAAGTTTTCAGTAGATTACAGCACTGTCAAAATGGTCATCCAAAAAATTAATTGGCAAAAGTAATAAAAAGTTTTCAGTTTTTGGTTGAAAATTAAAATAGTAGATATTTTGACATGAACAGACATTTGAAATTAAAAAATAACTCAAACTTTTACTTTCCTTGCATTCTAACTTTAAACTACATACAAATTCTGAATGATGTCTTCAAGTTCAAAATGTTTTTTATAAAACATTTTATAAAACATTCAATTTATTTTTTAAACAATCATGTTTAACAGCCGAGATTATGCAGAAAAACTAAATTAGCATGATGCTGCACAGAAACTCTACCAATCAATCATAGTCAGCTAAATGTGTAGCAAATAGCTCAGCATTCACATGAATGTTGTAAAGATATATTTCAATGGTGTTATTTGCAATGCTTCAGTATTACAGAGGTACAGGTCATTTTGACCATTTTACATTTTTGTTATTGAATAAATGAATGAACCCATATATCCTATATATTGCCCAGATTTTTCCTAAATGTGTGTATATTTCATTCTAACATTCATATTTTACTAAAAATACAAAACACAAATGTGTGCAACTTTTTGCAAGATGTAAAATAAGTGTCTGATGTTTCCAGAGTGTGTATGTTAAGTTTTAGCTCTAAATGTCCTACAATTAAATAACTCTTTGAAACTGCCCCTTTTAGGCGCACCAAATTGTCCCATATTGGTGACTGTCACTTTAAAATCAAATGCGATTGTGCTCCCAGCCCTTTCTTCAAAAAATGGCAGAGCGACAAATGCCCCTGCCTCAGCATAGTGGCAGATTCAAAACAGGACTAACCTGTATCTATATTTTTTATTCTTATAGGAATGACCAATGGGAAAAATACTTCGGAAAACTAATTTCAGTTCCTGTGTTTTGGCCATTTCAAATTCAATTCATTGAAGCTCAATGATTTCTTTAATTTTTAAAATCTTTGCCTGACCACTGACTGTCAAGAACAATTGCATTTTTTAAGTGAATAAAAATCTAAATCTGAAATTTTACCAGGGAATTTATCTTAACTACTTTCATTGGTGATGTCTTATTTGGCCTAGGGCACCAAGTGCGTCAGAGCTGCCATCGGTGCCACCTTAAATATTTAGAAAAAAGGTGCATGGCGGTATATTGGAGCAGCAGCTGTCAGTACATCTTAACCTTTACACACACCAGCCATATTAATTTTTATGAACTTTTTATCAGACAATAGTGTTTACAGAAAAGGACACTTATTGCTTGTGAAGATGTTAAGTCGCAGCTCAACCAATGATTTCCATGATGTGTTGTGACATTCATCTCGTCTCTCCTGCTCTCTCTATCGCACAGCCGCTCACACACATATTGACACCAACATTAAATGAGTCAGATGACATTTGCTCTATCCGTCCCTTTCTCTCATAGCCAGATTATGCTGCCGTGGCAACAGGGTGAAATGGGAAGAGAGAGAGAGAGAGAGAGAGAGAGAGAGAGAGAGAGAGAGCGAGAGAGAGAGAGAGAGAGAGAGAATGCATCTGATATTCAGGATGTTAATGTTGGTTTTTCATCTTCTCCTTGTCTCTTACCTTTGAAGTTCATCAGTATGAAAATGATACGGTGAATTTTGATCTTTTCACTTGTGATAAAGCTGAATTTGATTATAGGGTTCTTAAAACCAAGATTATTGTTTATTCCTGGCTAAAATCGGATGTTGTGGTTGATTCTAAGTATCTCTGTAATACTGTACTGTACTACAAATTCAATGTTTATTATTACAGGTGTACAAGAAGGAAAATGCTATAAGTTTTAAAAAATAAATGCTTTTCACAAACCCATTTTCTTAGCAGTTACACTACTTTTGTATGTACTACAGTATATCGCATATATATTTTACTTTTATTCACTAATCATCAATAATCCTGTTAACCAGTCACAACATTTGGTGAATGTACCGCTTCGGCTTGTCTGTTTAAATTAAGTCATTCTTTTCATCTCAGCGTCTTTCTGTGTGAATTAGGCTTATTATAGATTGCGCCCACAAAATTGCCTGCATCGCAATTACCGTCATGCTATTAACACACATAGATGTTTGAGTACGTTTTCTATTGATCATCAAAACATCCTGCCGATTTTCTGCTTGCAAATTGTTTACGTGGAAAATTTGTGGGTGTGTTTGTGTGGTTAATACATTGAAACACTCAAACAGTGCCAAAAGAAACAGATCAGTTCAAATAGTGATCAAATAGGGAATAAAAGTATTTGTAAAAAGGAATTGTAAGTGTGTCCTTAGAGTACTTTCTTCTTCCAACAAATATGATCGTATCAGGGGTCCAGATGAGCCACCGTGATCACTGCGCCACCGTGCTGCCCTCTGAGGGTTCAAAAATGTCAAAATATTGAGAAAGAAATCACCTTTAAACTTGTCCAAATGAAGTTCTTAACAATGCATATCACTAATAAAAATTAAGTTAGTATAGGAAATGTCATGGTTCCCACGCTTCTTCAAAGTTCTTGAAAGTACCTGAATATCAGACATATGGATTCAAGGCCTGGAAAGTACTTAAAAACAAACATAGGTCCTTAAAAGTGCTTGAATTAAATTTTAAATAAAATTAGTTTACACTATTATTTCAACAATCGTACTGTGCTGCTGTCAAAGACAGAATGAACAACTGAGAAATTCCTCATTTAAATCTTGTGCAATAACACTGACAAATAATGCATATTTTATCAATATTTCAGTAACTACATTTGACTATTACCAGTATTGAGTTCAACATATTTTATTCAAGTTCTTTGAACATGACTGTTTAAAAAAGGTCAACTTTAGAAAATTACTTTGACATTTTTTATGTAAATATTAAGTGTAAGTTATGGATGTTTCCCAGAGATGGGTTGCAGCTGGAAGGGCATCCGCTGCGTAAAACATATGCTGGATAAGTTGGCGGTTCATTCCGCTGTGGCGACCCCAGATTAATAAAGGGACTAAGCCGAAATGAAAATGAATGAATGAATGAAGTGTAAGTAAAATGTTAAATACAGTAAGGATTTCCATGCCTCTACATATGCTGGGGTATGAATTACAAAGGTGCTTGATTTAAAATATTGGTGCTTTTAAAAGTCCTTGAAAGTCCTTGAATCTGCTGTCTATGAAAGTGTGGGAACCCTGACATTTACAAATGACTTAATACTTAATATTCTAATGATGTTTAGTATAAAAGATTTAGTATAATTTTGATGTGTTTTTGGCTATGCCATGCAACAAGATTTACTTTTACTTTATTTATATAGCACAATATAACAACAGTCATAGACCATTGTGCTGTACACAAGATGTATAAAACTTATCACATAAGATCAAAGGAATAAAACAACATACAATACATAAAGCATGAAACATATAAAAGAAAAAAGCAAGCTCAAATGACTTGAGCATTAAACACCTTTTCTAAAAGGTGAAGTTTTAATTTCCCCTTGAACACGAATTCTGTGGAGATTATTCTAGTAAAAAGAATCCTAAGAATCTAAGAAAAAAATCCACAATTTGGGGCCAACAATGGCAAAAGCCCGGTCTCCCTTTTTCTTTAACTTTAATATGGGAACTTTGAACAATTTCTGACTTGATGACCTTAAACATCTAGCAGCTATGCTAACAGTCACAAGTTCAGATTAATCAGAAGGTGCCAGACCATGAAAAAGCTTAAATACAAAGAGTAAAATTTTAAACTTTATCCTAAAACATACCGGCAACCAGTGCAGAGAGAGTAAGATGGTGGTAATGTGCTCAAATTTAGGAGTGTCAGTAAGAAGTCTAGCAGCTGCGTTTTGGAGCACGTGTAGGCAATTTATATAGGATTGACCAATACCTATATTATTTGAGTTGCAGTAGTCCAGACGCAAATATATAGATGTATTACTCTCTCGAACTCAGCAGAGGTTAAAAAGCTTTTCACTTTGGCCAGTAATCTCAACTGAAACGAGCATGATTTAACTACTGCATTACCTGCTTACATAAAACATATTTTTGCTACTTATTTAAAATGAGCTGAAACAACACAATTCTCAAGATTTCTTTGGGACAACTTAATTGTTTTCTGCTCAATCCACTTAAAAGTGTTAATTTAACTTAATTGATATGTGTTGGGACAACATGAATGAATTGTGTGGAACCTTCTTTTTTCAGTGTATCAAAAAAGTAAAAGACAACACCTACACTCAAAAAATATGTTTGCTGTTTTTTCAAACTATTTAAAATGAGCTGCAACAATACAAATATTGAGGTTTTTTTTGAGACAAGTTAATTGTTTTATGTTCAATCCACTTACATTTGTAAAAAAAACAAAATGTACATTAAAATAAAAAAATTAAATTAGTTAACTTAATTCCTTCATGTGGTGACACTGTGGCTCAGTGGTTAGCACTGTCGCCTCACAGCAAGAAGTTTGCTGGTTGAGTCCCAGCTGGGTCAGTTGGCATTTTCTGTGTGGAGTTTGCATGTTCTCCCCGTGTTCACGTGGGTTTCCTCCGGGTGCTCTGGTTTCCCCCACAGTCCAAAGACATGCGGTATAGGTGAATTAAATAAACTAAATTGGCCATAGTGTCTGTGGATGAGTGTGTATAGATGTTTCCCAATACTGGGTTGCAGCTGGAGGGGCATCCGCTGTGTAAAGCATATGCTGGAAAGGTTGGCGGTTCATTTCGCTGTGGCGACCCCTGATGAATAAAGGGACTAAGCCGAAGGAAAATAAATGAATGAATGAATTCCTTCCTGTTGTCTCATTACAAATCGATTGCATGGAACCCAGCGTTTTTTACATTGTAGGCTTTTTACTGATGGCTTTACATAATCAGTTAAACTGCCCATCATTTCATTCAAGCTGCCAGAGACAGCTAATGGTCCAAAGACAATTGCCTCAGTTTTCCTCTCATTTAGTTTGTTTTTAAAAATGGACATCCAAGCCTTAATGCCTGACAAACAGGCAATTAAGGCACATAACCCAGCGCTATCAGATGAGGTCCAGGGTCACAAATAATGTTGGTGGTAAAAAAAAAATTCAAACCTTTTTTTATCTTTCTCCTCTGGGTTTATTTGCAAATTGTTGATGTAAATGATCTGTTACTGAATCATTAATTGGTTAAATTCAAGTTTGTCAATGTGATGTAGTGAATAGAAATCAAATTGCCTTTATAAATAGAATGTAAACACTAAGGAGGGTCCTGTTTGACCAAAAGTTTGTTGATCTTTAACTTCCTTGAGAGATGAGATTTTTCCTTTTGATTCTACTCAGTGGTAATCACATTTATTCCACTTGACAAATCTGATTTACAGTATGCGATGATAAAATTAGAGTATTTTTAATATAATTTTGTGTTTGTTCGATTACAGTTTTTTAATGAATCTTCATTCAAATAATGCAAATAGCCACAATTCATTCTTAGTGAGTACTATAAGTTGAATAAAAAGATGTGAGTACTTAGTGGTATTATATAATTTACTCTCCTCAATGAATCTCATCTGAACAAAAAGTATTTTTAGCACAATTTAGCCTTCAAACAGTGCAAATGGCCACAGTTAATTTTTAGTGAATACTATAATTTGAATAAGTTATGCAAGTATTGTATACTTTACTCATCAAACCTGATCTTATAACAGATGATAAAATGAGTTAAACACATTTGTCCAGTTACCCCAGTTAAATGATTGTTTTTTGTGAATTGTTTGAGTGAATTGAATCTGAAACCATGCAGATGGCAGCTCATTCTTAGTTACAGTAATACTGTGATGTGAATATAAGTGAAAGAAATGATGTGAGCACTTAGTGAGACTCACGTTGTTTACTTACCTCAGTATACGTAGATAATAAAATGAACGTTTTATCAACACTGCCTCAAAGTGTTGAGAGAGTGTTAAAAAACAACTCATTTTATCATCATCTATACTCAGATTTGGGCAAGCAAAGTAAATGATGCGAGCACCAGCAGATGCAGAGTGCATGTACTAATGCCTCTAAACAACTTTTGACCTCAGAGAACATGATTTTCTCTCTACTGTGCTCACAGACGGAGATGCGCTAAATCCCCCGGGGGTCTCGTCTGAATTAGTCAACACCAAGCTCATCACCTCGTGCGCACACACTTTTAAAGCAGCTCCACTGCTAAAGCAGCTGTTTCAGACGGGATTGGGCCTGCAGGGTTCTTGCTAATTTCTGAGTACACACTGAGTATTCCTGGTGGTTCAGGGGGTAAGCGCGTGGGACACCTGTTAGCAAGCACAACAGAATCTCATTAGATAAGCAAAAGCCTGTTGAAATCCAGTTATCGAGCTTACAGAGATCTAATTAAGCTTAACTTAACCAGCAGAATCCCAGGTAGAATTTGCGATGACTTATTAAAGCCAACATAAAGTTCCGCAGTTCTGGCTCCCGTGATTTTTTTTTTATAGCTAAAATGTTTATCAGGCCACCAGCGATGTGTCATTATGGTAATGGGCCATATGCTAAGAGGAGAAACCAAATAAGCGAAAAGACTTTGTATTTATGGAAGCACAAACATTTAATGCAAGATTAGCATGGCCTCGTTTCATAGCTCAGTGAGTCGGGACTAAGGGTTTGAACACATGCATAATGCATGTGTGTGTTTGTGTGAGTGTGTGTGTGTTTCCTTCCCAAAAAAAAACTTTCCACCATTCATATGAGATCAGAAGATGATCGCAGAAACTATTACCATACAAATTTCCTAAATTTAATTTTCATTCTATTCAAGTAGCACCAAGTCCACTGGGATTTTTCTCAAAATCTGATTTATATTTGCTTATTTCTTTTTCTTCAAGCTGTACTTTTAATCTTAGCAAAGACTGTCAACTAGAGTCATATTTTAGTTTTCTGTGAACATTTTTCATCCTCTTGCCAGCCTTTAGAATGACTTTTTGCTGCTGTGCCTTTAAGAAACACCCACTTCCTTTTAGAAATGAGCAACAGCATTGAGTGCTGCTGTGCTCCTGTCCTCACACACTGGCAGTCATTCTTGCTGTTGTCAAATATAGTTTCTGGCCACCCCATCCATCAATAACAACCTCGGTGCAAAGCCTGCATTACATTGTTAAGTGAACCTTTCACAATCTTAAAACTGGCCTATGTGTGCTGCTCAGAATGTTCAGATCAAACTGACACAATCAGAGACCTTTGCTCATTTCTACTGTTGGGCTCCTTTAGAAAGATCTGCAACTGCCACACACACGCACACGCACACGCACACGCACACACACACACACACACACACACACACAGCCATGGTTGGCATATAGAAAAATAACTCTTTGGTTAAACTTGTTTCAATCATAGACAGTTGTCATAAACAACAAAAAAAATGAAATTATATGTATAGCTATATTGAATTCTCACAAAATATCAGGCATTAGCACCCATAAAATACTGATTACATCCATAGAATTCTCGTTGTTGTTTTTATTAAATGTACTTAAATTCTTGCTGCCAGGTCTTCAGCTCAGACACACTTCACCACTAAGGTAAAATTAAGACTTAGGAATTAATAATTTAAACATAAAAATGTAAATAAATACTTAATTCCAAAATAAATACCAACATACAATAACATAATAAATAAATAGAAAGAAATGTATGGAAACAATAAATACTACTTACTTATTAATTTACTGTTTTAAGAAACATTTAGAGGAATAAAATAATTGGCCATTGGAAAGTTTCCTCAAGGGAGCAAATTTTGCAACATGTGACATGGGAAACTTTTGGCTGAAATATGCCAATTGAAGACTGTCCAATGACTAATCTGGGCTGCTTTTCCAAAAACATCTTGAGCTAAGCTTACCATAGAGACCACTGGTGCCAATGTTTCTGCTTAGCCTTACAATGCTTTTGTGAAATGCAGCTCAGATCATTTATTCCTTCAATTATTTTTAGCCTTCTTATGCTGGGCCCAGACTACGCAATATTTTAGTTTATTATTACAGACACTGTGTCAGAGTATGCGCTTCTGACTGCTTAACTGCTATGCACAAGAAACAAATTGCTTGTTGAGAACTATCGTGTTTTCTACCGATAGTCTTGTCATAAAAACCTAAAAAGGCACCAGTCTATTAAATAATTCTGCCTAACAGTACCAATTTTATCCTCTCTCTTTCATTTTACCTTGTTTGAAAGATGCTATCTTAGGACTTTGTGACGCGTTCAAGATGCGTCATATCATCCATTTTGATAAACACTATACTAAGATAAAAAGATCACTTTTAGCACCATTACAAATCACCACTACACCAGTGCATCAAATATAATGTGCCTAAATTGGACTGATATTGTGTTCATTCTTCTATCCAGTTCATCACATCAACACACGTGTATATAATCAATCGATGCTTCAGTAACAGATCATTTACATCAGCAATTTGCAAACATATTCAGAGGAGAAAGGTAAACAAAAAGCGGAGCTAACAGGAAAATTGATTAATTCTCTGAACATACACATGAACTATTATTGATCTGTAAACCCTGTGGAGGACGTTTCATAAATTCACAGTATGATACCGTCCCAGCTCTCTTATCTGAAAATTTCCAGGAAAATCTGATGACCCCTTTAAAAGAGCACTGTTTAGAAAGCACTGTAGACAGGATGAGATTCAAGACCCTTTTAATCAAACACACACGGTGGCATACAGGTGATTTATGGTTCGCCCCTCTCCACCCATTCATTGCGTTTAATCACATGGCCTTACAGCCAAGTATACAATCAATACTCATCACCTGACAGTGCATACACACACAATGCAGGGGATTACGAACGACTGGAAGAAAATGGGCTTCAGGAGAAACAGAAAAGAGAAGCAGGAGAACAAAATGGGTGCTGTGCCACTGGTTAACCAAGTAATTAAGTAGCAGGCGGGAATAAGAGAGTGTAGATCACATCCAAGAGGGAGAATGCGAATGAAAGCGGATAGAGATGAACGTGTGATAGAAAGAGTGAAGAGGGAGTTGGTGTGGAGCGATGGAGAGAGCAGGAGGGTGGAAGAGTGGGTGGAGATGGAGGAGTCTATATATAACCGTAGGGTTATGGAATAAAAGTGAGAGATCATACTGTTGTGTTTGATTACTTAACTCGGACAGCCATGGTAACCAGCTAAACGGCACATGAAAAGCACTTTAAACAGGCGCACACATACATGAAACACTCGCGGACGTGCTAACCAACACACAGGAGGCCTTTTCCGAAGCCTGTGCCAACACCACTCTATAATAGGAGTAAAAGCAGCATCCTGCAAACATTCCTTTGTTTGCCACGCGTCCAATCCGGCAACAAAAATAACACAGACCTCATAGTGCAGAAAAATCTATCAGCCTTTACCCATTTCAAAAAGCAGCGAACGAGCCTTCTTTCCCCAGCAGACCGATTCATCTCCTGCTCTCCTTCACCGGAGAATATTTATATAAGTATATATGCAGTTGATTCAACTTACCGCAAGCATATGTGTGTGTGTGTGTTCTGGAGATGTGTTACGGTGTGCGATTGTGTGTTTACTTATCCTGTGTAAATCAGCTGGAAGCAAATAAAAGCAGGGTAGTGATGCTCTGTGGGAACAGCAGGAAAGGGTCACAGAAAGGATCTGATGCTGCTTTGTTTGTTAGTCTCTGGTGAGAGACGATAAACAATAAACAACCAGAGTCTGAGCAAACTCCACGCTTCAGGCCCCAGCTGAGGACCACTCTATCCTCAGCCGCCTGCAGACCCGGGTAGCCAATACTCAGAAGAAAGACGAGAATAAAACAAATCCAAATGCGGGCAGTGAATGCTTCCAGGAAACGTTGCGAGACCGAGCGCAGCGATGAAATGCGAGGAACATCGAGTTGGCTCGGATTCTGTGTTGTACCTCGATCCTTTGGGGATCTCAAACACAGAGGCTCAAGAATGCCAATACAGTACATTATTAAACCAAATAGAAATGCTGTATATGAAGCAGAACTGTTGGAAAAATAAAAGGATGGTCTACCCAAAATAGAATCAGCTCCATTGGACGTGAACTAAGTGTCGGGTTTCAGACTATGACAGAAGGTTGTTTTATGTGATCTTTTAAACCTGGTCAGTAGCTATTAAATTTGTGTGCAAAACTGCATAAGCATTTGCAGATAAAGCACAGTTTCCATCTAGTGAGCCAAAGAGAACAAAATTGGCACGTCCTTATAAATTAGCGCCAAATATCAAAAAGAAAAATTTAATTTGCTGCGTTAAGAGAAGTCACAGTGGGCCTTTTTTCTTATATAATAAATTACTTGCGCCTCGGAAGATAAAGATGAAATGCAGTGTACATGTGGAGGCTTTTGGAAGCGTGAGACGACTCTTTGGGAGCACAACTGCTCAAAACAGTTCTTGGAGGTAATAATAGCGAAAACTTTGACGATGGACTTTGGCGAAGGGTTTTTCGAATGACCAAAACAACTTGTTATTGTAAAATGTGGTTGGTCTGCAGGTTTGCCCATTATTGTTGTGCCACCATCACATGATCAGTTAAAACAAAATTGCATCACTTTTTTGATGCACATGCAGGAGTTTATTTGGTAAATGTGTTTCTATCTTAGTGTATGCACATTTTATCTGATTGGATGAAAAGTTTATCCCATTCAGTTGTGTGCATAAGTATTTTCAAAATGTACTGTAAGCATTATTTTACTGCGATATTCCAAAATGTCAATACAAATAGGTGAATGGAATTATAGCTAGTGTGACTGGTGCCACTACCTAACTTATAAGCATTGTATAGTGTTCATTGTTAAAGTATTCATACATGTTTGTTTTTTTTCTACACTTCATGTTGCAGCCTTAAGTTAAACAAGTTTAAATTATTCTTTCCACCACATCAATGTACACTTCTCCTTATAAAAACACATTCATGACAAGATTGTACTTTTTTTAAAGGAAATACTGACATAATTACATTGCATAAGTATTCATTTCAATACTTATTTGGAGCACCTTTAACAATGATTGCAGCCTCCAGGGTGTGATGCATCAAGCTTTGCACATTTGCACTTGAGGGTTTCCTGCTATTCTTCTCTAGATTCTCTCAGGCTCTGTCAAGGTTGGATAGGGACTGTTGGTAGAAGGTCATTTTTACATTTCTCCAGAGATGTGTGATTCTGTCCAAGTCTTCTCTGTGGTTTTTTATGCTTTTAGAAGGGGGACCTTCAGCACAGCCTGACGTTCTGAGTGTTCTGGAGCAGGTTTTCATTAAGCATATGTCTGTATGTCTGCATTCAACTTTCCTTCTACCCCGATGCTCCGCCAGCATGCTTCATCTCTGGAATGGTGCTGTGCAGGTGATAAGCAAAGCCTTCTTTCATCCAAATTCCAAGCAGATTTTCATGTCTTTTCCACTGTGTTATAAAGCCCACAGTGTTGGTGAAGTGTTACAGTGATGTACAGTATGTCCTTCTGTAAGTTTTTCCCATCAGCTTCATGTTCACCACTCATTGTTAACAAGGCCCTTCTCCTCAGATTTTCTCAGCTGTAAAGTCCTAGATGTTTTCAACTCCATCAATTCAGGGATATGTAGGCCTTGTGCTTCTGTGAACTTTCACTGCAACATAATTTTTTGTAGTAATTGCCAGATATGTGTCTCAACACAATGTGTCCAGTCTATTTCTTTGAACTCACGGCTATGTTTTTCCCCAATATGTATATACAGCCATTAGAACCTATATAGAAAGGTGTGTGTCCAGTCCAGTCAACTGGAAACTATTTTTTAAATATTTTGGGCATGTGTCCATGTGTTTTTCTTGAGCCAAGTGCATTTTTTTAGATGTTTTCAATGGAAGCGCTGTGTTTTTTAGACAGATTGCAGTGTTTTTGTTATTGAATAGATATCTGTGAATATACATCTGCATCTCTCAATCATCCGCAAATGTGCATTTCCAAGAGCCAAACATGTAATAATAACATATATGTGGCACTATAAAATGCAGTTAATCTGCAGAACCTGGTGGCATTTGCTTAATACACATTGGATTTGTGGAGCTATTCTTGTACAAATTTACAAAACCAAGATGCTTGAAGAAAGATAAAATACTTGTTGAATACAAAAACAAGACAGCACTTGTAGAGTAAAGAAATTATATTTTAGTACAACAAATGTCCAAATTTGTTTGCTTCTCAAATTTCCTCAAAATATCTTCTTTTGTGTTTTAAAGATAAAAGAAAGTCATTCAGCTTTGGAACAGCATGAGGGTGAAACAATCGTCAGAGAGTTTTCATTTTGGGGTGAACTGTAAATCACGCACAGAACAAACACAAAGTGAACATGCAATTCAGTAGATGGCACAAGAAGAAAATTTATATTTTATATCAGATCTTAGTAAATAAAGGTCACTGTGTATACTGTACTTGTTACTGTACCACATAACAAGTATGCTCGCTAAATAAGTAGCAGGTTGTAACAAGAGCAAGCTGAGAGATTTCCTGTACCTTTCTACAGGATTTTCTGTCATCACTGTCACCTTTAGCTGCATCGTTTTCTGTAAAAATGCAGTGGAAACATATTTCTAGTAAAACGTATTATACATTTTATTACATCAGAATTGGAATTTTATATATTTATGCAGTGGTGTGAAATAGTGTTGGCCCCCTCACTAATTTCTTATTTTTTTGCATGTTTGTCACACTTTAATGTTTCAGACCATCAAACTTTAAATATTAGTCAAAGATAACACAAGTAAACACATCCTCCAATTTTTAAATGAATGTTTTTATTATTAAGGGAAAGCAAACCTACATAGCCCTCTATCAAAAAGTGCCACACTGCCACACGTTTGCAATCAAGAAATCACTTAAATAGGACAAAAGTGTAATAGACCAAAAGTAGACCAAAAGATCCTCAAAAACTAAACATCATGCCAAGATCTAAAGAAATTTTAAAACAATTGAGAAAGAAAATAACTGAGATCTAAACTACAGCAAACCACAGTAAGATCCATTATCTACAACAGTAGAGAACCTTCCCTGGAGTGTTCACCCCAAGAGTGCAGAGACAACACATCAAAGAGGTCGCAAAAACCCCCACAACATCATCCAAAGAACTGCAGGTCTCACTTGCCTCAGTTAAATTGAGTGTTCATGACTCCACCATGAAAATGATTTGTATGGCAGAGTTCCAAGACGAAAGCCACTGCTAAGCAAAAATAACATAAAGGCTCTTCTCAATTTAGCCCGAAATGAACATCATGATGTGTTACGTAAAAGTAACACCATATTTCAGAAAATAAAAACATCACACCAATAGTGAAATGTTGTGGTGGTAGAATGACCTTTCATTCTTTGTATTTTGTTTTCTTTAATAATAAAACTGCATGATGTGTTTACTTGTGTTACCTTTGACTAATATAGATTTTTTTTCAGATTTTGATCTGAAAAGTATACATACTTATTATAT
>CAIGQW010053747.1:5327437-5352749 GCA_903798125.1 Danio choprae
CGTGTGTGTGTGTGTGTGTGTGTGTGTGTGTGTGTGTGTGTGTGTGTCAGTAATTTTGAATCATTACATCTTATGTGTCAGTCATCTTATTTTTTTAATTATTTATAACAATTAATACATAAAAATACTGCTAAGCTATACACTATTTTAACTATATCTGGAAGAATTACATTCATAAAAAAAGCAACTGTACATTCAGTTCAACAAGAAACTTTCTGTCTAAACAAGCTTCTGCTCTTCATGATTAATTCCCTGCGTGCTTCAGCGCTATTGTTTATGAGCTTATTGGACTGTTTCAAAGCTGGTGGCTATTCAGTGGGCATAAATATCCAGTGACTAGACTAAACACGAATAGATTGTTTTCCTCTCAGATCTGCTGTCAACAAGAATGTTTTCTTGCCATGTGGACCAAGTTAGCAATCCATCCTATTATAGTCTCCTAAATTTGACATGGACCCACAGTACACTTAATCATAATAGTGACGGACGGAGACAGCAATGAGTAAATTGAGATAATGAGAGCCAAAGAGATGTCTAGAGTGAAGGCCTTCCTTTAGTCTTTTAGGCAAAAAGCTGCAGGGATACTAATGGTTGATCAAATCCGAATATGGCAGATAAAAAAAAAGATCTGTCCTACTTTTCACTAATGGATGAAAGAGAAAGGAAAGGGAGATGCCCTGACTCATGCCTTATATGGTAAAGGACTGGCTGTACTGATGTCCAGCAGAACATTTCCCTTACAATAAAGCCTCTCTCAACACGACACTGCTAAAAGCTCTCCAAATCAGTCCTACTTACAGATATACTGAGGTGTTAGTACCGGAGCGTGTTTGTGTTTAAGTGCGTATATTCATAGATGCTAGAAAATGTACACTCACCAACCACTTTTTTGTGTTACACCTGCTCAGCTGCTTGTTTAACGCAAATATATAACCGGCAAATCACATGGGAGCAACTGATTTATGCATGTAGACGTGGTCAAGAAGATCTGCTGAAGCTCTAATGGGGAAGAAAGGGGCATTCAAGTGACTCTGAATGTGAAATAGTTTTAGGTGACAGATGAGCAGGAGATGAATTGGGTGGTTGGGATTTTCATCCCAATGATATGTAGGGATTTTCACACTTAACAATCTCTTTATTGGGCCTCACGGTGGCGCAGTGGATAGCACGTTCGCCTCACAGCAAGAAGGTCGCTGGTTCGAGCCTCGGCTGGGTCAGTTGGCATTTCTGTGTGGAGTTTGCATGTTCTCCCCGTGTTGGCGTGGGTTTCCCCCGGGTGCTCCGGTTTCCCCCACAAGTCCAGAGACATGCGGTACAGGTGAATTGGGTAGGCTAAATTGTCCCTAGTGTATGTGTGTGAATGGGTGTGTGTGGATGTTTCCCAGTGATGGGTTGCGGCTGGAAGGGCATCTCCTGCGTAAAAAACATGCTGGATAAGTTGGTGGTTCATTTCGCTGTGGCGACCCCTGATTAATAAAGGGACTAAACCGAAATGAAAATGAATGAATGAATCTCTTTATTTACATTTAGTCATTTAGCAGACGCTTTTGTCCCAAGAGACTGACAATTGAGAATGATATAGCTATAAAATGGTATTTACTGAGAATGGTCTGAAAAAATGAAAACATCAAGAGAGTAGCAGTTCTGTTTGGGAAAACGAGTCTGTTTACTGTAAATGCATGTTCTTAAGCTGATTATGCATAATAAGCTGATATGTGTAATGTCATGTAAACACGTTAACTGGATTATTCTATTGGATAAAGTTCGAAAATGGCTTAAACAACATCAGAACAGGTAGTTTTTGCCCAATACACTGATTTCACGTTGCATGTAAACACTTATTGGCATTCTAGCAGTTTATTCATGTGTTCATGTCTGATGGAAGTAACAGTAGAAAACATAATGGCTAAATTCCTCTATCCCTGAATTCCATCAAGATGATCTATATGTCTTAATAAAGCACAAAATCATGTCGTCAACTCACACAGTTAGAAACAAAAAAACAAAACAAAAAAGTGCTGCATTGGCACATACTGTAAATACGTGCAAAGTCCAACAACATCACAGCTTCTGACAGATTTCCCGTCAACATTTTTGAGCTACTGACACTGATATTGTGATGTCAGCTGCTGGTGAGAAATCTGGCAAACCTTAGAATCTCACGTTAATGCAGTTTTCCACATAGCCGTTTTACATGTAAACAAATAAAAAAAAATTTTTCGGAATAATCAGATTTTTGATAGTTTGCTTATGCCTTGCTGACTTGGTGATGCCAGAGGTCAGAGAAGAATGATCAGACAGGTTTGAGCTGATATAGAAAAGTGACTGTATCTGCGTTTCCATAACCCTGTGTTAATGCAGTTGATTATATGAAGTATTGTGTGAGAAACGAATGATGGAAGCGGAAAATTTCGAATAAAAATCCCTTAAATTGCAAAAAAGTTATGCTCGTGGGGCGGCACGGTGGCTCACGGGTTAGCACTGTCACCTCACAGCAAGAAGGTCGCTGGTTCGAGTCTCGGCTGGGCCAGTTGGCATTTCTGTGTGGAGTTTGCATGTTCTCCTTGTGTTTGCATGGGTTTCCTCCGGGTGCTCCGGTTTCCCCCACAGTCCAAAGACATGAAAGACATCCAAAAACAAATTTGGCCGTAATGAATGAGTGTGTATGGGTGATTCCCAGTACTGGGCATGCGCTGCATAAAACATATGCTGGAATAGTTGCCAGTTTATTCCGCTGTGGTGACCTCTGAAAATGGAAAATGAATGAATGAGTTATGCTTATTTCAGGTGTGTTAGGACAAAAGGAAATAATGGGAAAAATGGGAAATGGAAGTGAATTTTCTTAATACATTTTGATTTAGCAAACAATACAACTATGTGACTACTCATATAGCTGTCTATATTATTCTTGCCATTATATTTGTTACTTGGTTACCAATATTACAGTCAGATGCTCTGACAGCTTTATGGAAACGCACCTAATTTGCATGTGGGATTTTTCATTTGGAAACCTGGCTTGTGTTTGAATTAACCAACCCAGGTCTGCTGAAGATCATCTCTGAACCTACAACACAGCCAACCTTGAAGCAGATGAGATTCAGCAGAGGAAGAAGAGCACACTGGTGGCACTCCTGTCAGCTGAAAACTGAAAAATGAGACTGCAATCGGCACAAGAACAAGGTTGCCCTGCTCTAATGAGTTTCGATGTCTGCTGCAGCATTCAGATGGTAGAGTTTTTGGTGTAAACAACCCAAAAGCATGGATCCATCCTGCCTTGGTTCAGACTTGGTTCAGATCAATGGTTCAGACTGCTGGTTCAGGGTGTTATGATGTGAGGGATATTTTCTTCGCAGACTTTTGACCCCTTATCCCCAAAAGAGCATTGTTTAACATATACATATGCCTGAGTTTTGATTAAAGCCACAAATCTCAAACTGGTTTCTTGAACGTGACAGTGAGTTCACTAAACTCAAATGGCCTCTACAGTCACCAGATCAAGATCAACCAGATCAATGCAATAGGGCGCCTTTGGGATGTGGTAGAATGAGAAAACATTCAAGTACAGCACAGAATAAACATGTGCACCTCTATACCCACGAAGCCAGCCTTAAAGGGATAGTTGGTACCCAAAGAATAACTTCTTTCATCAATTACTCACCCTTTTCTTTTTCCAAACCTGTTTGACTTTCTTTCTTTTGTTGAACACAAAAGAAAGTATTTTGAAGAAAGCTGGAAACCTGTAACCATTGATTTCGATAGTATTTGTTTTCCCTACTTTCCTCCAAAAGATCTTTTTAGTGTTCAACAGAATAAAGAAACTCATAAAGGTTTTGAGTGTACATAAGGGTACATTTTCATTTTTGAATGGAACTCTCCCTTTAAGGTGGGATTTTAGACCATCCTTTTTATATTTAGTGATATTCCTGGAATGTCTGGTGTATGTTGCTTGAATAAGGTTATGTCAAAACATCTAGTCGAGGTCAGAACTCTGACTGGGCTCCTCCAAAAGGCCTGTTTTCTTCTTTTGAAGTTATTTTTGTGTTGAATTACTCATGTGTTTTTAGATGTCTTCTTACATCACGTTATGCAGGGGCTTCCATTGGTGGGATTCTGAAAGTTTCAGATAAGAGTTTCTGATTTGTGTCTTGCACATTTTGTACTACATATTCTGTAGTAGCAGATTTCTTCAAGCACAGTCCACAGAAACACCAATTATTCTGAGGAACATCTGCATAGTCTTTTGCAAAAGAGGCGAAATGCTTTATTTTTGGACATCCGCAGCTTCCTCTGTAAAATCTTTCATTGAATATCCTTCTTTTTGTGTCATCCGTATTGTAGACATGTCAGTGGAGAAGTCCAAGGTTCTTGTTATCTTTAGTGAGCATCCTGCACTGAGTTCTTGCAGTCATTTTCACTGTGTGCCCACTCCTATAGAAAGCAGTGCTGGACTTTCTCTATTCATAGACTTGTCTGACTGTAGAATGGAGAAAGTGTGTTTTTATTGGACAGGGCAGTTTTGATCAATCTTGTCTCATTTATTATACTCTTGGTTCGATGATTTCTCACTCCACTTATGGATTCATAAACTTCTGTAACCTTCATTGGCAATGTTTACACAGTGAATCCAATAAGACATGAAAAAAAAGTAAAGACAAAAAAGAGAGAGCATAAACATTGATATGGCATACACAAGGTGGAAAGATATGATGGAGAAAATTGTGAGAAGTGATGTCCAAACTGCTTATTTTGTAGACTGCTCTCTAAAAGTATTGGTATCAGTGTAATGCATAAATCAAGCAATATATATGCAAGACAAGTATAGTGGCCAGTATTTGATATTTAGCATTTTTCGACTTATCTGTATCAGCAGATGTTTTCTGTTTAGCCAATAAATGTTGAGGCTTTCATTTTCACAGTGCTGAAACCTCAGTGCCTGAATGCAGATGCGCAGGAGCACACTTTATCAATCTTCAGTGTTTCTTTAACAGTCTTTTGTAATAATAGAATGGCAAACAATGTTGCAGTATATCCTGTTTAGCATCATGTTAAATGCATGTTATGGTCAGTGTATACTGCATCTGCATGTAAAATGAGATTTGCCTTGTCTGTAACAGGGAAAACATACAGTCCCAGTGTATACAGTCTTAACTAATTATTGGGTATTCTGTTTAATCATGTTTTTAACATTTTCTTCATTTTTTTATTAGAATCCAGAACTTGCCTTCTAAAGTATACATCAGTTTATTGTTATGTAACGTTTTTCAAATTTATTGATTTTCAAATGTACTTTAAAGCAAAATTAAATATGAATGTAATCCCAGCAACTGTAATGATATATATTAGATTATTATATAAGATTGCTCATCAGTAGGCCCACACGGAAACTTTGCGCGCAGAAATCCGCAGATTCCTGCAGATTTTTAGCCCATCATTGAGTCTATCTATTTATTTGTGTAAATGTGTGTAAATCTATATTTAGTCCGTTTTTAAATTCATTTCACTAATATTACTGTGATTATAATAATAGTAATATTAAAATGTTCATATGATTTATTTACAATACAGTTTGTAAAGTAATATGTTCTGTCTTTTAGTAGATATATCATATGGGAGACTTGCTTTGTTTACCAAATAAGTCGATCTAATTGGATTTGCATTGTAAACATTGAATTAAAGTTAAAAATGTATTATTTTTTGATTTCATGTATTAATTTTTTATTTATGACACTCCTAAAATCATTCAGCATAAATCCGCAGATTTCTTACGAAATTCTGAGCAGAAATAGCAAAAAATGTCCGCAGATTCTGTCTGGCCTTACTCATCAGTCTTCAAACACCTTGAAGCAGTTGACCAGACTTGACAGACGAACAGTTGTTCTATTGATACTTAAATAACTCCAATTATATTGAGATGTATTAGAAGTCTCACATATCCCCAGAATGTCTGTGAAGTTCCAGCTCAAAACACTTTTTTTTTTCTTTTTGTGCCATGCTGCAGAGATGCCCATTTAGCGGTACAAGCATTTGTGGGGGGGTTTAAAGGTGCCATAGAATGCCCTCAGACTATATGTTACATAAAATCTTTCCCTGATATCCAGAAGGTACTGTATGTGGCTTAGTTAAGTGCAAAAATTATCTAGAAACAGTTTTCCATGTCCATTTACACTCTTGGAATTAGGATGAAATGCTCTCATTTTACTTTGGAAAATCAGGGTTGTGAATATTAATGAGTATGAATGAGTGCTGTATATATATTATGTGTATAATGAATATGAATGAATATTAATGAGCTCCGCTCTGATGCTCAGCATGGCTCATGCCAGTCGCTGATGTTCACATAGTGTGATGTACTCTGATATGCACATGTGCAACAACCATACTTCAGTTGTCAAAAACATATTTTAAATGGAGTAGAAGCCTTGTCAAATGACAATCATTTCAACTGAAGTGTCGGAGAACATGTTAGCCTAGTTACCTAGTTTGCTCTTGAGTTATGTCTTGTGAATGAAATACAGGCTAAATTATAATTCTAGCAAGCAAAAGGGATTGGCATTGATATATTTAGAGTTGTATTTTATGTTTTAAATGGATCATCTGCACCCTGTCTAAATGATGACCAAAACCGTTTACATGTTTCTGTTGCCTTATTACAAACGTACACAGTAATTTTCACAATATACACGTTAAACCATCAGGGGCTGCCGCTGGGAGCATGTACAGTGTAGTATAAGAATTTTTAGAAAATCAATCGGGCAAATAATTGACTTGGGTTTCATTCAAATTGAAAATGTTTACTGAATGCTCATCCAGTATAACAATAAACTCCGGTCAAAAAACTGTGTTGCTTCATCTTTCCTGCTTTCACTTTCGCATCTCGTAATGTAACTTAAAACAGTCCAATAAAGGCAGAGCAAACCATCATAAAAAAAGGGGGTAGGGGGGAAATCATCAAATGTACACAACTAAACACATCAACATGTTAACTGTACATGCATTTGAGCACTATAAATAAATTATATTCAATCCAATTATGGCTCTTACACATATTAATGACCCCGAGTGTTATATGACAGTTAAAACAACAGTGCTGTGCTCTGATTTGTTTTTGTTTTTTTTCTGTGGTCTTTTTTTCAAACAAGATTTATATAATGAAGAAACAATGGTGTCTTATTATTCAACTATGCCTTAATATACCCAGATTTTCACTTTATGAAATCTTTTAATCTGCTGTTCCTTACTCCTTTATCAAAGGTGATTGGTGACTTTACAGCCTGTGCCCTTGTTATTCATCATCAGCAAAACAACACAAGAGCATGTGTTTAAAGGCATTGTCAGTTTAAGATTCTGATATATATTTTTCTAAACACAAAGACACAAAATGTACACACAGAAAGCTGGCTGGCAGACAGCATGTTGCATGAGTAAACTAAGTTCTCCTTTGTGTCAACTGTCAAACACTCAAAGAGTTATGTCAAAAAGCACAAAAAACACAATGTCACAAAATTGCTGATGTCGGTGGATGTAAACAGATGGAAAAGAAATATGTGTATCAGCATATTTTTAATTTAAGAAACAGGGCATGAAGAAACTACCCCACTAGCACAACAAAAATTACAGAGTAAAAACCAATGAGTTTGAGAGAGTTCAAAAATAGTGCTTACAGACATACTGTATGCTCAAACAGCAATGATGCACACATTAAACTTGTAAGCCAGGCACTTTTACAAAACAAAAAGAGCAGCGATACAAATGCTACAGTAGCTGGAGTACTGAATGCAGACTGCATTTGGCTAGATGTGTGATTTAGTTGTAGATCAAATGCCTAATTTATGCAAAAGTCCAGGTAAATCCATCCGGCACTTTTTCTTTCAAGAGGTGTACTATATATCCTGCCACATCTTTATGATTCATCGACGCATCCCTGACACAACAACATTACCGCCTCCCAGCGTGAGTTTTGCTCGTTTCCAGAACGCTTCATTAATCATGAGAAATAAAAATAAAAAATCCTGTATTACTATGCCCTCAGAAGTTGTTGAAAGCTACAATCTTCAATCTATTTTTATCACTTGCTATGGAATGTGCGTAATTTCCTGCATAAACAAGGTTAAACATGACGAAGAAGAAAAAAATGAATGTAACGGATTTCAGATGTTGATTACGTGAAACGAGCTACACTTAAGCTCCTTCATGTGAAAGGACAAAAAAAGGAACGGAGAGTGATAGACACAGAAATGGAGAGAGATATCAGAGTCGAGGGGGTCAGAACAACAAGAGCAGAAATAAACCTCTAGTGGGTGCGAATCAGCCAGAGGTGGGGGAACGAGAGAACGGGATAGCTGGAGAGAAGCACATAAAAGTATAGACACACTTCTGTGTTTGAGAAATGCATGCTGACAGAGGAAGAGAGTGCGCAAGAGCCACATGAAAGGCTGGAGTCACCTCTCTGTTTGAATAAGGTATGCTGACACTCCATCAAACCCTCCGACAGAAGTGACAGCCCATTGTAGAGGAGCAGAACAAAGAACAGCATGTGTGGATGATGCGCCTCTATGTGTGTGTGTTTATATGAAGAAGTTACGACCAAGTTGCGTTCCGTCTTACTACCAAGCTTCGTTTTTCGCAGCTCTTTTTCACATGCCAAAGTGATTATGCAGCACTTCCCATTTTCTTAACGAGAATAATAATTCTCCAACAGCATCCGCGGTTACGGTTCATATGGTGGAGAAGTAAATGAAAAGTCGTGCAGGTATCTGGCAGCTACCAATTTAACACTCACACAATGTGTGTGTGTGTGTGTGTGTGCGCGCCAGAGGATTTGCTTAAGTACTGTGTAACTAAATGTTCCAGTAGTGTAGGTTTTTGAATATGTATAATCTCCAAGTCCTCGGAGATAGCTATGATTTTTAAAACGCTCATTCATAAACTGCTCAAATATTTACACTGCGGTCTTCTACTTTGGCTGAAGCAAGCAGAAGACGTGTGAAAAATAGCCTGGAAAAGGATTTAAGTTAACATTGTGTGAGTCGGAGGTTAGCGTGTTCTCGAGCTGCGAAAGTCGTAATCACATAACAGTTACTCACAACTTTAAAAGCCTCCTCCTACAGAAACATCTCACCGCGGCTGCTTTGAAAACCAGTTCGAGGCTTTAATGTATCTAATGTTTGACTTTGAAATGGGTTGTGAGATCAGTGGAGAGTACAGATGCTCTGTGAAACACAGAAATCAGGGTCATGTTTTTAAATACGCGATTAAGTGAAGCAAATGAGATCTGTTTGGGTGGGCGAAAGACATCGGGGACTATGAGAGTATGCGTGTAAGAATGTCTGAGATAAATAGATTTGCGTGTTGGCTTTAGATGAAGCTAATGGTTAACGATTAGCATTAACACTTCTGGGATATTCTTCTTGTAAATGCAATGAATGGCTGCAGCTTGGATGTAATGTATCCGATTGAACTACAGTGAAAACTCTAATGATCTGAAAATATTATTACAATTTAATGTATGTATATATATATGTATATTTAGTATATATATAACAATATGCTTATTTCATGCTAATGAAATGTGTCTTTTGTCAGGATACTGCTTGAATGCAGTTGTCAAAAAAACAATAAAAATCATCTCACGACTCCAACTTTTGCACAGAAATGTGTCTGTGCCTGAGAAAAAGCCTGAGAAATATGACATTTAATAGTAAATAAAAGTATACATTCCCTAGCAGACAAGCTACATTCATCTTGCTTACATGTCTTACCATATTAGAAATGAAAATACATATTAAAACGCACACATATTAAAGATAAATACATATTTTACCAGTACTGCAAGATTTTATACAAATGTCTTTAAAATTATATTACATATGCCAAAATGCATTGCGATCTCATTGCTTATAGACTATTATACTGGATTGTTCCAGAAAAAAATGGTTGCCTTTGTTTTTTCCTTCTATTTTATGGTTCTACTGTCATTAACAGCAGGTCTTTCACACCAGAAGAACATTTTCACAGTTCCTAGAACTATTTGGGGAAGGACATGCTTTTTGGAATGTCCGTTCTGGGAATGGTAATGATTTTAGTTCCAGGAAAGCTAAACTAAATTACTGAGGGTCCTACTCCAGGGCAGGTTTTAATAGGAACTAGAGTGATGTAAATGTATGCTAATTGGGTGCCATGCAAAACCCTGGCACAGTATTTCCAAGTGTTACAAGACATTAACATTCAAAAAGTCAGTGTAATCTGCATTTATCTATTGTTATTATCTATTGTGGCAATGTGTTCTGGTCTCAATTATATGTAGAAGTACAGGTTGTCATAGTGTATTTAGCCCTTTTTGCAGTTTTAAATGTATATATCTAAATTCCATCTTCAGTGTCACAAAACACAATGAAAACCTCATTAATCATAGTGTCCTCCATCCTTCATATGACGATGATACACTGTTGGTCTGCTTACCAACTTCAGAGGTACTAGTGATAGTAAACATTCAACCTGGAAAATGGTACGGAAGAAAGTATATCTAAGGGGAATATAACTGATTCCTATAACTGACTGGGAGAAATATGCGTTTTGTGTCTGATAGCAAAAAGAAGAAACACTTTAGTAATGGTTAAACAATTACAGAAATATTTCTTTGCAATCCTTCTAATTGAGGTGACAGCAGAAGTCACACAACATGACAAAATGTAATCATTTGATTAGGCAAATGTTTAAACAGTATTTATAAATGAGATTTAAAACACAATGTCATTACAATGACAACTGAATCCAGTATAATGGAATGTGAGTCATACAACGGATGTAAATTGTTTTAGATGCTGTTGTTACATCAATATTGATGCTGTCAAAAATTAAAATTTCAATGTCAATGTATGGCAATGTAGTAAATGTACATTTGGTCAAACTGTACTTTACATTAAAATACATACACTGTAAGAAATGTGCTATATTATATTTTTAAGTTTAATCAATGAAACCCTACAAGTCATTTCAACTTACATCAATTAAACTTACTTCAGGCATGAAGTAATATCTCAATCATTTCAAAAATAAAGTTACAACCTGGTTAACTTTCTAAAATAAATTACCGTAACATAAAAACATATTGTCATGACAATTGTTGTGATTATATAATTTTTTACAGTGTATGTATACTTATGAGATCACATTGATAATCTAATGTCATCCATTTGTGATGTCAGCATTTATATGATGCTGTAGGAGTAATAATGCTTCAAAAATCTTGAATTGAGTTCATTTGGAGTCCAAATCTCCAAGTCATTTCTAAACGGTGTATTTTAACGAGATATGCAGCACGTCTTGATCAATTTTAGCTCCATTTAAATGAAGTGCTAATCTTAATGAGCTCTTTTCTGGGGTGACACCCGGAAGTGTTGCTGGAATCCAGCAGTTTTATCTGTAATTTCATTCAGAAGGAAAGAAAATCACTGTTAGTGTGATGAAGGAAATCTGAGTAAGTGCATGTGTGGCTTAATATCTTTGTAAGATCTGTCGGTGAAAGTGAGTGGGCATAGCCTCTGGTATGGCTGTCTTCAGTGAGCTAATTATACAGCAACCTAAATATTTAATGCTCATCAGTCTTTAATTAGCTACAATAACACGTGCAATCAGCACAAAATAACAGCGATGACTGAGATTCAGCCTGGCACCTGCCATGCAACGTGCCACCCAGAGAGCAGAGACAGGGACAGACCCTCAACCACAGTGCGAAAACAGAAAGACAGCATTACAGCACACACACACACACACACACACACACACACACACACACACACATAGAGAGAGAGCAATAGAGACAAACCAACCGCAATATAAAGTGTGGAAAAAATTGTGCAACAATGTCAGTCATAAATTGTGGGTAATTGTTCTAGTTTGCAACTTTGGTAATACTTTACTTGAAGAAGGTGTTAATATGAAATGTCATGAAACATCCATACTCGTGACATCATGAATATGAACGAGATTTTATGCATTCTAATGACAAATGTTATTACGTGTCATTTGCTCAGTTATGTCAGTTTAAATGCAAAGGTGACAATATTTGAAATGTCTTTGTTTTGACAAAAAAACGAATTTAACCAAATCAGTCATTTGGTTAGTCATCAGTCAAAGTCATTTCCAGGGGAACATAACTTGTCATAAATCTGTCATACACATCATTGACATTAAGGCCATTATAATCGTGTCATGAATTTTATAACAACATTATTAATATTTTTTGACCTCAGCTACAGTGGTACAAATTGATTTTGTCATTAAATGTCATTAAATAATAATGACGCTGTTATTTCAAATTATTATTGTAATAATAAAATTATTGCAAGAGTTCACAATTAGATATTGCATAATACTAATTGCAGGTTTGGCATGCTGTCCCGGGAGAGAATCCTGAGCTCGGAGATAATTGAGCGCAGGGCTCCCGCCGGATCATTTAGCATGAAAAGGGGGTCCAAGATCAGGTAGGTCTTGAGAGCTTGCCCTGGTAAAGGAGGAAAAGGAGAGGATGGGGTGGACAGGGGGATTTTTCAAAAGCAAAGATAAGGGAAATAAGGTGAAAATGGGCTATTTATTGTAGGCTTGGATTGATCTGATTGGTTTATCGATGATTCCGGATGAGAGACCAGCCGCGATCAATCATATCACATGCTCCTCTCCTCTTAGTTTATAAAACTTCACTTGACAGAGTACTGACACTTTACTGAGAAATTTTAATGACAGAATTATTTTGTTCCACTGAAAAAAAGCGATCAGAACAATATTCATGACAGAATTATAATGGCCACAGGATGCTCATGTTCATGTCAGATTTGCGACAAGCTATGTTGTCTTAGTGATGTCAAGTTGACATGACAAAGACAGGTTATGATATATTTATCTCAAGTTGTCATAACAAAGACATTTCAAACAATGTCATCTTTGCATTTAACGTAACTGAGAGAATGACATAAGTATGCATAATATCACCTTCATATTCACGACGTGTCAGATTATGATTATTAAGGTTTAACATCAGTCTTATTAACACCCCTTGAGGTAAAGTGTTCCTGCAGCTTTTTACTAATAATATATTATTTTAAAGCAATTTTGTAATATTTCATTTCATGTGGTGTGTAATGTAGCTGTTCTTAAGTGTCAGGATAAATTGAGTTCTTTCTAAAAAGTGAGAACAGTTTCTGAATTGCCTGAAATGAGTTGTCAGTATTTCCACTCTCACTTCCTGCTCAAGCCTATGAGGGTTTGTAAGAAATCTGCATAATGCCAGCCTATGGTGTTCACTGGCTGCCGGTGAACTGAAACACTGCAGTTGTAGCTGAGGATCGGGAGAGTTTGGTTTGTGTTGACATGTCTGGAAGATGATGTTTTCTGAGCTCCAAAAGAAAATCCATTTCGCATGCACTTTCAAAAGGATTCGGATCGATGAGTTAAAGCCAATGCAATTGTTACTGTTTGTATTAAAGTGCCAACAAACCCTCCGGAGATCAAATTCAGGGTCACACTTTTTTTGAAGGTACTATTCTCACTATTAATAAACCACTAACTTTGATTTGTGCCTCAATAAATTTTAATTAAATAATAGCCAATATCTTAATAATAGGTAGCCAGTAGTTAAAAATGAGAATTGTTACTTAAACTTAACTGTTACCAAATTCAACCAAATTGGTGTTTAGTGTGTTTAGTGCATAGATTGTAAGCAACAGACCAACCATTGCCGTATGACCAATCAGAGCAGAGTAGACTTTAGGTAGGGAGAAGTTTAGAAAGAAGAGAACAGATCATTAAAAGAATGTTGAAGTATGTTTTAAGGTTTTTTGACTTAAGCTATGAAGTTAGTTTTGAGTCATTATATGTGGTAATTTCACATGCTTTCAGGTTTACCTTTAGCCACATTTACTACAAATAGCCTTAGTTCACATAGATGCTACCAAACAGCTGACAATATCCCAGAATGGTTATTTGCGATTTGACTATTGCATGATGGTATTACATGTGATATTTTGCACAGCTTGGCAAAAAACTATTTCTTTGTGTATTAGCCGAACACAGGTGCTGGAGATTTACAGCTGATTACAGATTTATAGATAAATGGGCATGCAAATGCGTTGAGCCGAAAGGCAAAGCTCTCGATTTACCGGTCAATCTACGTTCCTACTCTCACCTATGGTCATGAGCTTTGGGTCATGACCGAAAGGACAAGATCTTGGATACAGGCAGCCGAAATGAGTTTCCTTCGCAGGGTGGCAGGGCGCACCCTTATAGATAGGGTGAGGAGCTCTGTCACCTGGGAGGAGCTCGGAGTAGAGCCGCTGCTCCTCCACATCGAGAGAAGTCAGCTGAGGTGGCTCGGGCACCTGTTTCGGATGCCTCCTGGACGCCTACCTAGGGAGGTGTTTCAGGCATGTCTCACCGGGAGGAGGCCTCGGGGAAGTCCAGGACACGCTGGAGGGACTATGTCTCTCGGCTGGCCTGGGAACGCCTCGGGATCCCCCCGGAGGAGCTGGAGGAAGTGTCTGGGGAGAGGGAAGTCTGGGGTTCTCTCCTAAGACTGCTGCCCCGGCGACCCGGCCCCGGAAAAGCGGTATAAAGTGAATGAATGAATGCGCATGCGATTTATCGTTCAGTCCTAATTCACAGTGCCAGTGACTTACTCTTATCTGTATGTCCAAAAATAACAGAGTATTTAATGTTGTTTTAAAATCCATAATTGTAGCAGTGAATCACACACAGAATATTTCATATGTAGAATTGCTTACTTGACATCGCAGCCATTCAAACTAAAATGCAGTCAAACAAACAAGTTAATCTGGGAGCTTATCTGAGACTGATGCAGAGTTGGGATGTCGTCATGAATTAGAAAGTGAAAGCATTCAAAAGCTTGTTGAATAAGTAGTGGCATGATAACTTCTAGTGAAAACTAATGCTCGGTAGAGGCAAGGTGCCATATATTTTTGTATGTAATACAATATGTGTGTATTTTCCACCATTTTGTATGTCCGAAAACCGATAATGTCTTTTTTTGGAGAGAACTTTTGGTGGCTTACAAATCTCTACTGATCTTAACTGTTATCTCCTAGGCCATTTGAATGTACAGATATTTGTCATAGCAATAAAGTAGCTCAAAACTGAATGCTGAGAAAAACACAAAAACACAGCACAGAATGAGAGAAAGAAAGAGAGAAAGATTTGCTCCTGTTAGGGGGATGTAGAGGCTCATTAAAAAGAAGAGATCAGTCACAGTGCAGCAGGAGAGACAGAGAGAGAGAGAGATAGCATTTGTCTTTACAGGCAATGTAAGGATGTTCTTTTTGTTGGCCGTTGTGAATTGAATCATTTTTTCCTCATTGTTAACATATGTAAATTCCTGTGTCACTGCTGCTGCTGCTGCAGGCCTTCAGTTCTGCTCACCGTTAGAGGACAAGAGAATGAGGCGCACACACACACTTTCGCACACACATAGATACAAACTCCTTTCTCTCTGTCACACACACATTTTCCCAATAGACACAGTTCTCTCTCTCGCACACACATATAATGGCAGAGTCAGAGTAGGACTTACGGAACAAGGCTGCTGCAACACACTAACATAGTTTTTAAAACATACACACATTTGTTTCCTGTCATGGTGGAGAAGGGTTTCATGCAACCTTTTTTAAGGGGTCCTGGCCTACATGCGGTCACCAAAAAAATGTTGTGAAATATTGGGAAAGTGTTTATATAATATAATATAATATAATATAATATAATATAATATAATATAATATAGTATAACACAATATAATATAATATGATATGATATGGGCCTCACTGTGTCACAGTGGGTAGCACGATCGCCTCACAGTAAGAAGGTTGCTGGTTCGAGCCTCAGCTGGGTCAGTTGGCATTTCTGTGTGGAGTTTGCATGTTCTCCCCGTGTTGGCGTGGGTTTCCTCCGGGTGCTCCGATTTCCCCCACAAGTCTAAAGACATGCAGTATAGGTGAATTGGGTAAACTAAAAAATTGTCCATAGCTATGTGTGTGAATGAGTGTGAAAGAGTGTGTATGGATGTTTCCCAGTGATGGGTTGCAGCTGGAAGGGCATCCGCTGCGTGAAACATATGCTGGATAAGTTGGTGGTTCATTCCGCTGTGGCGACCCCAGATTAATAAAGGGACTAAGCCGAAAAGAAAATGAATGAATATATAAAAAATGAATTGCAGAAGGTGAGATATTTAATAGGTATTTTTAGGTTTTTAGATGCTATAGACCCACAAGTATGGTCACCACTTGTGATGTCCCTATCTCTATAGGGACATTTCTCCCACAGTGATTTTACATTGTACTGAGGTTTCTTTAAAAAATTTGCCCACAATGTCAAAAATTACTGCCATTATTATACATGTATTGGTCCCACATGTATAGGGAATACCAAGTACACAAACACAGACACAAGAACACTACGCCAGCTTCCTTTCATTGTGTCTCTTTAAACAGCTCATTCATAGCCAAGTTGCATCATGCTGTTCTCAGTGCTCTACAGTCTCTTTTTATCACAATTCCTTTTGTTAAATATTTTACCCAACTGCTCCACACTATTTCACCCCCATCATCTCCCGCCGTCCTCTGCCGAACAGAGGTGAAGGACGGGCAAATCAGGAGAGCGGGGCAGAGACACCGAATCAGGGCTGCTGTTTTCCCTTCATCGTGATTTACTGCCTTGTTCTCTTTTACACCACAGTTTGGAGCCATGGGGCAACAACAGCCTCCTCAATCTCAATAAATAGGGTCAGGAATGAGAGAAAGATGGGCCCGGCGAGAGAGAGACAGAAATTTGTGAGAAATGTTGTGCAGCAAAAAAAATTTATTTATTAACTCTGAGAACATCAGGGGAGACGAACCAGCATGATATAAAGAGAAAAAGAGCGGAGGAGTGGTGAATGAAGTCCTGATGAGTAAAGGAAGAGAATAAACACATTGCGAGGTACAGTGTCGCTCCATGACTGCCTGTTACATGTGTGCTGGTAAGGCGTGATGAGGTCATTTACGAGGTTTCACTTCAATAAACCCGCTCACAAAACATGCAAATGGGAAGTTGAAAAGAGCAATGGAAAAAAAAAAGAGGAAAGCGGCAGGTGGCAAATGCAATAAAGTAGAGCCAAAGCAATGAATATGTGTGAGTTGCTTTATTCCTCAGTGTGTTAAAATGAGCAAAGAGAAATTTATTGTGCACTGAAGAAAATAATTTGTATACATTGCATATAAGAGATCCACCAAAACAAAATTTCGCAGCCGATACTGATTATTCGGGGTGATATCAGTCATTACTTGGCTGTCTGGAATACTTGATTCTGATTGGTAAGTCGCGTCATATTCCGAGATAACAACTGCTAAAACTAATAACACAGGCTCATGTGGCTCACTTCCCATCATCTTGACCGTCAGTGAATAAAATCACATCCATTTACATACATCCACTTTCATATTTACGTGCTTGTGTCATGCTGCTGGTGCCATCATGTGATTGAAAAATACCTAGGATAGTGTATGCTCATTCAGCCATTTATTGTTTCTGGCAGCGTTGTGTTCAATTAAAGAATTAATAAACTATTACCGCTCAGAAAAAGTTTTGTGTATACATTTTACATTTTGTGGTAAGGAGCCATGTAATAAGCAGGATAAAATACATAAGGCGGTTGTTATTGCAGAATAAGGCCTTTCAAGCTAAAACAACAGTCCTCCTCTTTGCGTCGAGCTACCTGTCGAGCAATATTCTGTAATAATTACTGTCTAAATGTACTTTAACCCTTAAATAATCACTGTTTTGTGGTTCTGTTTTAAGTTTTGCCTAAATTCTAAAGAATAAATAAAGATTTCTTAACGTTTTGAATTAACATTAATTTATATTACTGTGTTTGTCCTGGGAGAGAAATAATCTTTGAAAGAGTGCTGTAGAACATGGTCATCCATACACTAAGTACCTATTTGCTTGTACCTATTTTAATTTCAGATGACAAATCCACTAGTCCGCTGCCTTCATATTTGCAAATTTGAAATATGTTACTTAGACCAGTGGTTCCCAAAGTGGGGGTCAGGTGGGGGGTCACTTGGTGATTTGTAATATACTTTTTATATTAGAATTATCATATTTTATCCTTAACCTACAGAAGATAATAATAGTAGTTACATTTCAAAAAAATAACATGCAAATAAAAAGCCATCAGCCTTTTGATTTTTTTTATATATATAAATCTGCCACACGCACAGAACTCAACTGTTGCTATATGTCAGAGCTGACAATTATTTTGGAAGAATGCCTCATGAATAAACTCTACACATCACAAAATAACCAGTTATTAAATGTGAAAATGTGAGAATGAAATGTGTGAATACAAATTAAACAACAAACAAGTCAAACGCTACAAAACAAAAGATTTAGATTTTTTCTTCAATTATTCAAGTTCATGTGTGAATTTAATTATTTAGTTTAGAAAGTACAAAGTTTTCCCTCGTCAATTTACTGAAGCACAAAATCGGTTTCTCGGCAGAATAAAACAGATATAATGTGTGAGCGTGTGCAGGGATGTTTGGAAGGTGAAGGAAAGGAAGACAGATAAAGATAACAATGGTAGCTGAGGCATGAGATGAGGGGAGATGAGCGCGAGAAGAGAGAAAGTGCTGGAGGGGACAAAACAGCATGAGGGGAGAGTTTATAATCAGTGCTTATATTAAAGATAGATGTGCAGTGTTAGTGCAGAACTGCATCTTCATAGGCACAATGCTACAGTGTTGTGGACTTACTTAATAAAGCTTCACTGCTAAATACATTCTCAAACTCTATTTTCAAAATACTGTAGGTTTTTGAATGGAAAGCCAACAGTAGTTATAGATCTGCCAAAAAAAATTGTTCGAAGTAGGCCTACACTGCATTATGTTTAATATAGTAAACACAAAACTGTCATCATTTACTTACCCGTCACTTGTTCCAAACCAGTTTGAGTTCTTCTTTCCTTTCTTGAATGCAAGAAGATATTTAGAAAAAAAACGTTAATGACTTCTATAGTATTTGTTTTTCCTACTACTGGTTACCAGCATTCCTCAAAATATTTTCTTTTTTGTTTAACTAAACAAAGAAAGGTTTGGAACCCTCTGCGTGTCAGTAAATGTAAGGTTTTACTTGAACTATCATTTGAAGATTTATTTGCTAAAAAAACTGCAGAAATATAGCTGCAAGAAGCAACTATCAGGGTTCAAACAGTTAAGGGCCAGTAGGTCTTTTTGTAAAATGCATCCTTTAGTAACTAGTTCAAAGTGTTACAAAAAATGCAAAATAAAATTTACCATTTCAAGCCAATCAGCACAGAAAAATAGCTGTGACCAGTTGGTTAAGCTGTTAAACATCTTCATGGTTCATCAGAACTGTTACTGTATGTGTTTCTACGATTTGCCAAAGTTCAGAGTTTTAACCAGGAAATGATGTGTGAAACATCGTGCAATATACAGTCGCTTAATCACACGCAGTGCCACCTTAGACAAAGACACAGCGTGCCAAGTTGGCCCAGTGGTCACTCAGCTAAAGCTGTTTTCATGTTTTTTTCACATTGAAAATTTACAAGCATCAAAAACAGTGTATTTGTTCAGCAAAATAATTGTCCGTCTGTCACTGCATCCCAAACGACTCAAAGTAATACACAACAATATGACTAAATCTCCATTGTACTGAACGATAGAGCTTCTCTTCCTATTTTCTTCGAAACATTGATGACGCAAGTGTCAGAAAGTAAAAATGCAATGTGAGTGCAGGCCATTTTTGGAGGAGGGAGGGGTGACAATAGTGCCCAGGCTTGGTTCAAGGCAACCATGCCTTATATGAGTACACCCTGACTCCTGAGTATTTGACTACACTACTTAGGTTCAGATCAGGCCACCATGGGGCCGATCATGGCATGCCTAAGTGATGTGGCAGATGTATGGGTACTATCACTTCATCAGCTTGAAATCTCTACAACTTACGGTTTGTTAAATTAGTAAATCAGTTTTAGGGCAGAAAAGTGACCTTTGGACTTTTCTAACAATTGCAATAGGGTTTCAGTGCTATGCTTGAACCCATAAAAACAAGCTGCTGCATATAAAAAGAAAAATGCATTTATTCTTGTACTTAGCTTATAGTAAAGCTTTCACAATAGCAGCATGACTGTAGTTTCACTACTTTGAAACTGTGGCTTACCAAGCTGCTAATATTTGAAGTATCTTCCCCAAAACCATATCTAAAATAAAGACATAAGTCTTTACTGTCTAAACTCAAATGTTAACCCTTCAAAGTAAGCTCCGCTGCAGCTAAATCTGTCAAGACGCCACATTCTCTTTGTGCTAGATACATCCAGCCCTCGTGGATTTAACTTAAACATCTGACTTTGATGTGCGAAGACAGAGATTAAAAGACAGAAAATTACAAGGGGAAAAAAGAAAACCTAATCGGAGGATAGCCTCGCGCTATGCTTCCGGATGCAGTTGCTGGCCTCTCTGTGTCATTAAAATGAATCCACCTTGCATGCTAATGCCTCGCAGGGATAAATAATTCAGAGCGGGCACATGCTGATGGGGCAGGCTAATTAAAGAGCAGACCGGCGGTGAGACGTCGCCACCTCACACATTTGCACTACTTAACTCGCTTTGTCGAACCCTGTGGTCGTGTCCGTAACATGGCGTGACAGCTGTCTGAGCTTCGTAGGGTGGCAAATGCCAATCGATGATGGAGGTCCCCACACTATCCCTGCGCATCCAGCTGTTTGCAATCAAACAACAGCATACCGTGAACGCCACAACCTGCTTATTAACCTGAGGGGAAAACCATCAGAACATGGTGTTGAGGAAGAGTCGACTCAAGCGTTTGTGACAGACGCCCAGACCGTTTAACTGCTTGAGTAATTTGATGGACAGCTAGACACACACACATACTTTTTTTTGAAAGCTTATAAATACAGAGCTGGAAGATCACAGTGCTGTTAAAGGATTGTCAGTGGAGCGTTGACTGAACTTTAAAGTGAGAGAAAGAAAATGAAACCACATTGTTAAATGGATTACCAAACGTGTAAAAACGCTGCGGCCACACACAGAAAAGACCAAGACACAAGCTCATGTCATTTCCACATTTCGAGTCGACGTACTCTGACCTTGTGAGGCTGTGGTCTCTATAAAAGCTGTTGGAATACAGTGACATTTACTCAACAAAATGTGCCACGTATGAAAAGGATTCCTCACACTCTGGGGAGGAATGACATTAACAGGACAGTTCACCCAAACGATCATTCTGTCATCATTTACTCAGCCTCACCTCAAAGCCTCATGACTTTCATTTGTGGAACTAATCAGTGGAATTTGATGGCATGTACTGTAAATCTGCTGAGGTTCAAGTTGAGCGTCAGAATAAGAAAAAAAGGCCATTGAACAAGGCTGGTCTGAGTATTTCAGAAAATGCTGATCTTCATATACAAACATATCTTGGGTTTACATGTCTGAGAAAAAGAAAATATACATTGAGTGGCAGATATGCGGGTGAAATGTTGTTGATGCCAGAGGTTACCATAACTGTTCAGCTGACAGAATGGCAGCAGTAACTCAAATAACCACTTGTTAAAGTTGAGGTCTGCAGAAGAGCATCTCTGAACACACATATCCAGCCTTGAAGCACATGAGCTACACTAGAAGAAAAACCCACCAGTGACACTCCTGCCAGATGAGAACAGCAAACTCAGGCTGTAATTTATACTGGCTCGCCACAGAAGATTGGAATATGGTTGCCTGATCTGATTATTTATGCTGTGTCATCCGGATAGTGGGTCAGAATTTTTGTAAGCAATATAAAAAAAATGATCCATGCTGTTTTGTATCAACAGTTCAGCCTGCTGGTGCTGTAATGGCCTGAGGGAGATTTTTCTTGGCAGACGTGGTACCATCTGATGATTGTTTAAAGCCACCTGAGTATTGATGCTGATCAGGTCCATCCATATGACCACACTCTGTCATAAACAACCTGTCTGGTTGGTTTGAGTGGCACATGGGTGATGATGTATGGTGCGGATGGTCGCGGGGGGCACTTTCATTCATTTTGAAGGGCATTTTTTTTCTTCAACAGGTAAAAGGGCAGGTGCTCAAGCACCCAAAGTCCCCCTCTGCATGTGCCTGATGAAGAATTAAGGTCATTTTAAAGACCAAAATGTGTCTAGTCTAGTAGTAGGGTGTATAATAGCCTTATACACCCATTAAAAATGTATTTATTCCACCTTAGATCAATGTCTATACTACAAACTATCCTCACTTTTGAAGATATGGAGAAGGTTGTTCATGTTTTCGTGTCATCATGACTGGATTATTGTAATGTGTTATATTGGGTGTGAGTCAGGCTGTTTGTTCAGAACTCTGCTGCAAGACTCTTAATAGGTACGAAGAAGAGAAAGCATATTACTCCGGTGTTAATTAAACTGCTCTAGTTACCCATACAATACAGAATTCATTATAAGCTGTTGTTGTATGTTTTTAAAGGTGCAGTATGTAGGATTGACAGCTAGTGGTTGAACTAGGTACTACTCCGACTACGTGCAAACACAGATTTCCAGTTTGATGACATTAACTTGGGCAGGCGTGCCTGACTATTCAGCCTACATGTGTCCTAACTACACACAATAAAAGGAATATTTCCCATGTTACAATAAATTTTTGTCCTAAGCGTCCGCGGCACAACACCTGAAATTTCTATTTTAGAAACGGTTTCTTTTCCTGAGACATCGTGGCTGACAACAGCAAAAACTACTATGATAAAAGATTACCTCAGGAACTGATTTTGTACTTTATTCAGTGGTAAATGCTAACAGTGTGAGTTTTTATACCATTTCACATTACATTTATTGCCATACTAAAGACAGCAGCAAATAGTTTACCTCAGATCTTGAAAATATAATAACTAGCAAGCAAATAGTTTTGAAATGAAAGTTACTGCGACTCAGTGCAAACCAACAAATATCAGGCACAAATATTTTTGGCTGCACCCACATACATCGAGGCAGCTATGATGATGTGTGTTTTTCATCAAGGCAACCCAGGGTGCTGAAATATAATTGCGTGAACTGGCAATGGGCGGGTTATAGAAACCAAAACAGCAGACAGATATTCCGACACAGAATGCACAATTTTAAATGAGAATAACTGACCTTAGCATTGTTTTTCAGATAAACAAGTGTGCTCACTTAGCATGTTTCTTTAAAAACTTTCATACAACATCATTAAGGCTCTTCCTAACCCTGCAGTATATTGCTGATTTGATTAGTTATTCTAAGCCCGGTCTTTGTTCAAATGATCAGTTGCTCCTTGCACTTCTACTTTTTCGCCTAAAATGTAATAGATCTTTGTCTGATGCAGCTCCAAGGCTCTGGAATGACCTTCCTCTGTCTGGTAAATCTTCTCCAACACTAGCTTTATTCCAGAGTTTGTTTTCTTTTGCTTTTAAAAATGTCCTGTAAATTGTTTTTTTTTTTATGTTTTAAATTTCTGTTTTCTTTTATATTGTTTTTCTTTTTTCTGTGCAGCACAGTTGAGTTGAGTAGGCTGTGGAATAAAATGGCTGGTAAATATATATTTTAGTCAAATTAGTCTCTGCCACTAGTAGATGGATATTCCACCCAAAAATGAATATTCTTTCATTATTTACTTTTGTTATTATAATTCATGCTGTCCCAGAGGTATATGAAACAACAGCCCTACAAAAAAAATACACAATATGTGAAAAGATTTGCACTAAATTAAAGAAATTGTTGGTGTGACTCAATTTAATAATGATTCTCATTTTCACCCATATAAATTGTATTTCAACTTGTTTTAGGCAAATGGAACCCAAGAGCAAAATTAATTCTGAACCAATGATGTCAAATTCATTTGAATAACCTTGTGAATTAAACTTGCCCTGAACAGAGTTTACTCTTGTGGAGCCGATTCATCTAGAACCCAAATATTCTGTTAATTATTGCATTTCAAATTTATCTACTTTAATCACATGTATTGTTTCTATATGTTACATCTTTCTCTTAACTTAAAACACCTATTATTTTAATGTCAATATTTTGTTCTTAATGCAGTCCCACGCAAAGCATGCTGGGAACTACACAAACCAAGTACAGTAGTTACACCAACACAATCAGCTTTGTACACCTTTTGTGTATTGTAAATATATAGAGCAGAGCAGAAAAAATGTTTAAAAGACAATAAACCATGGCATGTAACCTTGGTTAGATTTTTCATAAAAAGCTTTACAACCAGCATCATGCTTCATAATGTGATAAACCTGCTTGTGACTTGGACAAAAGCAATACTATGGAGATGTGATGTGGCAATTCAAATTGATGCTAAATAAGTGAATGGTTGTTTATTTAGCATTTTTGTGTGCTGTATCCAGCTGCTACACAGACATGTGGTTTATTGTAAATTAAATATTTTTTTCTGCTCTGATGAAAAAAGTGATTAGTTACTTTACTTAAAGTGAGTGAACTCATTGTAACTTGGAACTGTTAAGTGGACAACTTAATTTCTCTAATTATGCACATAGATCATTTACTTATTTTTAGGGCAACAGGTTTACTCAATTTTGTAAAGACAACTAGTCGCTTTGAACGCCACAGGTTTACTAACTTTAATTAAGGTCAACTAATTTCTCTGTATACATAGTGTGTATATATACAGAATGTGTAAAAAATTTTTATACTGAGTGTAATACATCAAATACACAAAGACAGAATTTCATTTTATTTTATTTTTTAATTTATTTCTTTATGACACATCATTAAGCTTCTAACTGAAAAAAAAGTCATTGAAGTTCTAAATAAGTGCAGCGTTGTGTGTAATTATTTACAAATTAACGACTAATTAAATTACTTTTCCACAGAAAAAGTAAAGTAAGGGATTACTTTTCATTTTTAGGCAATTTAATTAGTTACTTATTACAGTTTTATATAAATAAATCCAGAGAAGCAGAGTAATTGTAAATATACAATTTATGTTATTCAGATACTTTGCATATTAACTTTGTCTGATATGCACCGATATTTGTGTAGATTCTTTAGTATTTAGTCATGTAATTACATCATTTATTGAGTTAATGTAATTTATATACAATTGTAATTATGCAATTAGTAATTAATGACTTTTCTGAAGTAACTTGCCAAGTGTGATTTAAAGAAATCATTCAGTTGTGATAAACTGATAAACACACACACACTCTCTCTCTCTTTCTCTCTGATTATTCAATATATCATATTATTCATATATATAT
>CAIGQW010053747.1:5370166-5401626 GCA_903798125.1 Danio choprae
TGGGTTTAGGGGTAGGGAATCTATAAGTCCCCATAAAGATAGCTGCATTTGTGTTTGTGTTTGTGTAGGTGTGTGTGCATGTGTTTGTCAGGTGGGAAGAAACAGAGACAAAAAGGGTAGAAATCTGGATCGATGTAATGTGAGAAATCCATTTGAGGCACCAGACAAGAGCTGCCATGTACACTTCACACACACACACACACACACAAGTGCAGAAAATGTGAAAAAGACTACATGTGAGTTAGTGAGTGAGCTGGATCTGGCTGTTAACAGTGAGCAACAGTGTCCACCACACAGATATAACAGATAGAAACACACACACACACGCACACACACACAGAGAGAGAGAGAGAGAGAGAGAGAGAGAGAGAGAGACAGACAAATAGCAACAGTGCCAAATGTATGCAACAGGAAAGATCTGTGTCTTCACCCTGAATGGCATTTATTGTGTTTCTATATATACACATTTCATGTATAAAATAAGAAAATATCAAAAGAAGAAGAATCTTATTGGTTCAAGACACTTTAGTTCAAGAACTATCAACAAAAAAACAAAAGAAGAAGAATCTTATTGGTTCAAGACACTTTAGTTCAAGAACTATCAACTACTGACCTATTACCTGCCCATTAATAAGAAATTGGCTGTTTATTCTACATTCCTAATCCTACCTAAACCCAACTACCTTAATAACTATAGCTAAAAGTCTTAGTTAATAGTTTGTTAATAGCAGGAATTGTACTTAAAATAAAGTGTGACCAAAATCTAATCTAATAATATCTAATAATATTTATTTCTTGAGAATCCAGACAAAACACTGATCAAGAAAATGATAATTTGGATAAAAACAGAGAAGAGGGACGACCAAAACTACCAAAAATTTCCTCAAAACGTGCCAGCAGAAGAAGACAGCCAGCTCTCTCTCTCTCTGACTCAGACTAGAGGATGGAGGAAGAATAAAAAGCAGGGGTGATCAGGGAAGAGGGGAGCAAATGTGAACGGTGCGCTGAGATTGAACGCAACGGCAAATGAGAAATTCATCAAGAGTGATGCCAGAGGACATCTCTGACAGGGAGATGAAGCAAAAGGAGAGGAGCCGAGAGAGATATGGAGAAAGAGTACAGAAGAAGAAGCGTGAGAGGCTGTAGAGAACTCACCCCTGTGTGAGAGCGCTCCTCCTCAGGTTAACACAATCCCTGCTCTGTGGAGCCATTCTCAGCAGAGCCTGTTTGGAGCACCGCACACTGTCTACAGAATACCAATCACATGCCGGCAACACACACACACACACACACACACACACACACACACACACACACAGGCAGGCAGGCAGCAGCATGACATACTCTTCACTCAGTGTTTCAAAAGCAAATCACCCTACTTGTGAGCTTTCAATGAAATGGTCATATGGAAGAAGCAGAGATTTGACACACACACACACACACACACACACACACACACACATACAGAGAGATACTCACTGTGAGACGCAGTTCCAATGACGACCCCAGTGATAAGGGACAACAGGCCAATCTGCTGAGGAACAGAAGATGAGAGGATTGGTGTGAAGCTCCTCCGGTGCGCCTCCTCTTTTCCTTCAGTCTTCTTCAGCGTCGCGCATCAAGAAGCTCTGCAATCTTTCTCTTGCTCCCTCTGTCCTTTTCTCCTTTGCTTTCCTTTCTTTTTCAAGTCCCTGACAATGTTCATAGCTGTAATTCCAAAGCACAGCAGTGCAAGCTGCATTCACTCTGACTCCAAACCCCCTCCCTTCCTCATCTGCGCTCTCTCTCTCTCTCTCTCTCTCTCTCTCTCTCTCTCTCTCTCTCTCTCTCTCTCTCTCTCTCTCTCAGCTCATTGTATCCCCATACCTCCTCTGCTCTCCCTCCAATCCAATCAGCTCTCATTGCTTCTCTCGCTGCTCCTTCCTACACCCCTTTTCTCTCCTCTCTCTCCTCCTCCTTCAAAGACAAATATCAGGCAGCATCAGTGAGATCACTATCTTCTAAGTATTCAAAAAAGTGAAGAACACCGTCACACATGTTAAAACACTTGACGTGTCCTGACGCAGCTGTGAACACCAGGTAGCCGACGTCACAATGGGAGCTCGTACATGGAGAGAATTGAAGCTACAGCACAGGCTGACTAGCAGAGATGCCCAACAGGTTATACATTCACACATGGCAAATGTGTGTGTGTTTTTAACTACCAATTTCTCTCAAAAAACTTGTCTGTTATCATAAATATTATAAAATATATATAATATTTTTAGATCCATATCCTAAAAGAATTTGCTATATTTTAATAGGTATTTCTACATGTGCTAATTAGATAATCAATCATTAATAATCGAATTAATAATTTAAGTAATCATCTAAAAATAAAACTCAATCAATTTCCATCCTTAAACACTATTCTTTTCTACATATATGGAGATACATGTGTGTATACATATATTCAGATACATGTGTGTATACTATTTGTACAATTTTATTAAATCTGTATAATTACAATTTAAGTACTGATCCTTTCATTTTAATATAATAATATAATTATATATATTTTTTACAGAAATGTATTTAAAAAATGTAATCCATTCACTATTTATAACTATATTTATAATATTTTAATGTAGCATTTGTTCCTATGTATAATTACAATTTACATAAATTTGGATATTCGTCATATTAATTTTTATTTACCATTTTAAAAAGATTGAGTTAAAGCAAAAAGCAAAAAAAAAACTAAAAACTGAAACCCCTTCATTGACATTTTTATTCCACCAGCACATTAATGAAAACACAGACTCAAACTATTCACCTCTAATTACCAGCTAATCATCTTTGGCGTGCGGTGTCTCTTTAAGGGTTGTCATGTGCACCTGTTGTTAAGCAGGAGTCCCCCTCACTGCAGCCCTGTTTGTCTACTCACACGAGAATCATCCCTCTCTCTCTCTCCCTGAACTGGCTAAATATGCATTCAACAGCTGTCTCTCCACCTCTGCTCTGCTCCGCAGCCTCATCAGCGCTGAATCCCCTTTTGATGCAACCTAACACAGACTCGCCAATAAGACACAAGGCGCAAATCTAGCACTGGAATGACGCCGCCTCAAAGCCTTGTGTTCTCTACCTGCAACCGGTGGTAAATCCTTGAATACAACCCTTATTTCCATAAGATTTCCTGCATTATTCTTACAAAGACAGGCAGAAACCCAATGGTGCAGGGGGGAGAGAGAGAGAGGACTGAAACGGAAAGAGAAAAAGAAGAAGAATGATGGAGGGAATTGGAAGAAGGATGTGGGAATGGAGGGAGGGATTGGGAGAAGGATGGAATGGGAAAAGGAAAGAGAGAGAGAATTGACATTCAGCCTGTGCACTGTGCCTCACTGGTGGAATAATGATTAGCTACTCAGTATTCCAGTCACACAGCCGCTACAATAAATGGGGGGAAAGAGGGGGAGAGAAAAAGAGAGAGAGAGAGAGAGAGAGAGAGAGAGAGAGAGAGAGATGGTATAGCGCTGTAAGGAGAAGGACCAGCAGACAGAGAGCACGAGCGAGTGAGGGAGAACGGGAAAGAAACAGACCCGACTAGACCAGATAAGCATGACAAACCTTTCAACAGGAGGCTGTGCACACATGTAGCCATTTCAAAAACACACATGAGCATAATATAGCATTTTCCAGCAGCGCCAGTACATAATAGCTGCATCAGCATATTCCCACATCATTCGTCACGTTTACCTCGATTCTCACTCTGAAACACACAAAAACAAAAGGGTCAGAAGGATCCATGAGGGCCAGAGCATCGTTTCCAAATCCAAAGCACAGCTCATGTGTCTGTTGTGTTAATGAATTTATATACTGCGGCTCATACACATGCTGCAGTACGGATATAGAACGCACGCACACACACACGCAACACACAAGGGGGAACACTCTGTCAAAGTCACAGTAGGTACAGCTACCTCAGCAAAGAGACAGACGCAAAGCCAAAGAGAGGACGAGAAATACGCAGCATCTTCCAAATCATTTAAACTGAGAGCAAATCTCGTGGCAGGAAAGAGTCTCGGTGAAGGAGTCAAACAGATGTGGTTGAATCAGGGTTTGTGGTCCTTCTTTACCAGGCGCTCGTATGGTCTTTCCTCACTGGTGTATTGTAAGGTCAGCAGGTATTGTAAAGTATTGAATGATTTTTGAATGATTATTGCACAGCTTGTCATTTTCTATATCTTAAGTAATTCTCAGCACATGATTTATATAATATTCCTTGGATGAAACATCTTAGATATTCTCAGAAATCAAATTTAGCACACATTGGAGGTTCAGCACAGGTTAAGCTCAATCAGAAGCATTTGTGCTGTGTTGATTAACAGGAAAATAATAATTAGTCCCTCGCATTGATGAAATAAAAAGCAACTGTCAAGGTTAAGTTGAGACAGTACAATGGAAGCAAGTTTTGAAGGATTGTAGAAAGGGAACGGCTTATGATTTTATCAAAGCAATTACAATAATTCTCTTCTTAAAACTTTGAGTAAATATTTTTGTTTGTTCTATTTTGGTTTTATTTTTATGGTGAGTTTTAGACATTGTCATGGCAACAAAAACTGTAAAATTGAACATAACTGCAGGCATACAAATTGGTGTAGACACCAGTTATTTATGTCTTGAGTAAGGTTTGATCTTTTTACATAGTTGACAATTTGGCTAGATCTTTTTTTAATCAGATCAAATTTGACATTACCTGGCCTGGGATGAACAATTTTTGTGGAGCTGTTTCAATGCAGATATTATTGGTCGCCTGCATGGAAAAAAATATTAATAAACCAAAGGAAAAACATTTATGTAATCATATCGACATATCGTACTATCAAAAATCGCATTTCAGTATGATGATGTATTTCCAACTGAAATGTGTTATATTTTTGCAGTCTTTTATACACAGCAAACTAACAAAGAGCTCCTAGCACTATAAAAACACCCTGTACGTTTCAGAACTAACTTTTGTGGTTCCTCTAAAGTCAGCTTATATTGAAGGCAGTCTAAAAAACCACAGGTTCTGGTATTATGATGTAATAGGGTGTATAAGATCCTCCTCCAGAGAAGTTCTCCACTGCTTGTTAATGTGCAAAACCATCAGCCAAGAAAGAACAGTAGACGTTCTGAGTCTACAATCGGCCATGCCCATTCAAACAGCATTATGACAACATTTCAAAACAGTTACAAAAAATGGTCAATTAAATATTATGTTTTTTGATGTAAAAAATGATATTTAATAGTGGACCTAGCAGAACAGTACAAAATAAGAAACAACTGAGGTACTTTATGACCACTTTGAGTCTAACAAGGTGAGCTATAGTAAGATAAACTTATACCCGGCCCTGGAAATTTCCTTTTAGAGTAACAATATCATTTAGATCACATTCGGCATGGTTTAAAACAACACCTGTGTTATCAATCATGATGTTAACAGAAGGTAGATTCAATCAAAAGCGTTTTGTATAAATCGATTATCTTATTTATTTGTCCCCTGCAGCAGTCCAATGGCAGAAAAGACCCCCGGTGCATCCTAAACTGCCAAATTGCCCATTTACATGAAGGTCACGCAGTAATTGCTAGACAAAGTCTGTAAATTAATGAGCTGAGGAAGAGATCTATCAGAGTTATTTGGGAATTCAGTGCGGGCAAAAGGAATGCTGTTTCAATATCACTGTCTATCATTTGTGGGACTAATCATAATGATGCCGCAGCTGAATGGAGGAGGAGTTCAGCGGGGCCCGACTAAATTGAGGGAGCAAAGAAGCGAGCGCAGGCAAACACTATGAGCTCCAGTAATGGCTCTACTTAGCCTCAATCTCTCAATGAGCTGAGGTAATGGAGCTCAACTCAAACCTCATTCAACTAGTGAAAATTCATGACAAGATTTGCTGTTAAAGAGCTGGTTTCACTGCAGTCATCACTTACATCTAAAACTCCACGATCATTTATTAGGTTTGGACTCCAGGGGCCTGCTTTGGTTAATGTCATGAGGGGGTAAAAATTAATTTTAAAACCCTTTTTCTCTCTCTCTCTCTCTCTCTCTCTCTCTCTCTCTCTCTCTCTTCCCTGTTATTTCATTTGTGCTTGCACAAAGAGAGGCCTGATTCTAAGCACACTATTCTGCGGCGAATATGCTGGACAAATTATGCCTGTTTCTTGCAAATATTTGGTCATTTTTCCAAGGAGTTGCACACCTGGGACAGCACATTATATATCAGTCCATCGTATTTCTAAGTTGCTTGGCAACTGTAAATAGCCTACAGTTAGGACTATGAACTACAGTATATTATTTGGCTGAAGAATTGCTTTTTGTCATTATTACTACTATTACTGTTATTATTATACATTTTATATTTTTATTGAGCACAGCTCTCTTTTGCTGCCGTTTTATGATAGCAATAAATCACTTCAGGTTGTGCTTTTGAGGTGGTTTTTGCTTCCGAAGAACATATATTAGTCTCAGTAACAAACACTGCTAGCTAAATCATCACAGTATGTAGTTTGAAGGGGTCATGAACCATGATTTTTGTTGCTCGCTGAGGTCCATTTTTAATAGTAGCAATATTTTTCAATTAATAATAAAAATAAATGAGGCTATTCTCTTCAAAACACTTCATTTAGGTATAGGTGTTGCTTTCAAGATTTTTATGAATGGCTTAGTTTGTGTATTCATATAACTTCAACACCTTATCATAAGCGTGGAATCATTTTGAAAGCATCTGTTTAAAACAAACCATTATTCAAGATTCTGTCTGCAACAGTGTGATAATTATTTATTCCTTAGAAATGTGTACATTAAAAGAAGCCAACTGTGGAAATATTTATATTACATATGTTTTGCAAAACGGTTATTGTTGAATAAATGTGGAGTGACCACATGACCGTACGACCACTTCTTTGTCACTCTGTCGTTGTTTCTTATTTTCAGTACAGTGGAAAACACACCTTGTCAATTATGCTCTATTCTGTTTTAAAGTCTATGTGTAATAAAAATGTACAATGTTTATTTTGTTAGCGTACATTGTTATAGGTGAACAATTAGTCAGTGCAAGTGAATCCACACAAAAAAAATGTTTTAGTAATCTTCAATCAAGAAGATTAATTCTGATCATGTGTTTCCACATTTAAAGTGGTGGTCCTTCTCTGTCGATGTTAGTTTGACGTCTTCAGCCATAATGTTCTTAACCACGCCCCTCTAACCGTTGGTTTGTTACAGTGGAATGATGTGCAAAAAGGTAAGCTCTGCCCCCTACTCAATATTCCCTTTCAATTGGAATTGCATCAACATGCTGATATAAAAGTCTCAGCAACGTCCGGTTCACACCGACTTTAAAACGAAAGATTATTTAAATGGCTTGCTTTAATGAAATGTATTTTTGTGTAAACAAGAACGTTTGTAATTATGAACTTGTAGAGTTCATAATTACCCCCGTTTTTAGGGGGGGTATTTTTGGTATTGTGATTTAGTTCCTAGAGAAAAGGAATATTAAACGAGAAAACAGTGGGCGTGGCTTGTTTTTTCGACTGCGAGCAGATTGGATGAAGTAGGATTTTCATTTAGAAAGATCAGGAAAGGGTTTGGGAAGAGTTATTACAACCTAACACCATTTCTGTTTGTTGTCAAAACTGACAGTTGGAGGGGCGTGGTTAAATGTTAGCCACGCCCAATTCCTAAAATATACGTAATCTGACAATTTAACTGAAAAAAAAAAAAACAGGAAGTGCATTTTCAGATTTCGATTAAAGATTATAAGGGCACTGATGAATTGTTCACCCCAAAACTAGCGACGTAAGCTAACAAAATCGTAGTTTTGATTTTATGGGGACTTTAAAGATAAAGAAAAGATCATTTCTTAATTCGTGACCCAGTCAGAGGTGAAAACGCACAAGTGTTTCAAAGTGATGTAAGCAACCTGACTAGAACTTCAGCCACCTCTTCCTCCAAACGCCGTTTTGATGTAACATCATTTTAACTGTCAAGCAGTACAAGTACATTTTAAGGCGCTTTACAGCTCAGCGCTCTCCAGCATGAAAAGCTTGAAGGGATACTCACTTTAGTCTTGCTCCTGTTTGACCTCTTTCACTATTACTTTTAATACATTTGGCTATGCAGGTCGAAATAAGAAATACTCCAAACACATGAAAACTACTTCACTTGCGCTACATGCTCCGGCGTCCCGTATCTCCAAAATGATTGACAGTTGCAAATGACCACAAAAGCCTTCACTGGCTAAACAAACCATGACGTAAAGAGGCAAGAGACATGAGTATTGTAAAATTACAAATCTACTGAAGCAGTTGCAATAATATGGGCCACTGCACTATATTATGACGAATTTCCATAATTCCCTTTTTGCAAGTTGTTTTACCCTAATTTTTAATTGATCAATCTATTCTGTTGCATTTGAAAGTTGAGGAAAATGTCAATGTAAAATGAACAGAAATAGTACTGCACTTACATCACCTTTTAACCCCTGTGGAAAAAAAACTAGCATATGTTTTTAAATGGTATTTATACACTGCAAAAAGTGAATAAACCTGTTGCCTTAAAGGGCACCTATTAAACAGTTTAAACCAATGATCTCAAACTCAATTCCTGGAGGACCGCAGCTCTGCATAACGTAGCTTCAACCGCCTCCAACTCACACCTGCTTAATAGTCTCTAGTAGTCTTGAACACCTTGATTAGTTGGATTAGCTGCGTTTGATTAGGGTTGGAGCAAAACTGTGCAGAGCTGCAGCCCTCCAGGAAGTAACTTTGAGACCTATAACAACCTAAACAGTTGTGTGGTCTGTGAATATAACCAGCTTCTAATGGTAAAAAAAAATCTTAATTAGATTTTTTTTATAAACACACAAGATAAAAAGAAAGTCTGCAGAAACACTTTGATTAACATTCTCCCTTTGTACATGTCCTCAGAGGGGGAAAGCCCTGGTCATTAGTGACCATCTCTCACTCATTAGGATAGGACATTAGGCTTGTTTTTGAATCTGCCACTATGCTGGCATTTGTAGCCCCGCCCTCTTTTGAAAAGAGCACAATCTCATTTGAATTTAAAGCGACAGTCTCTAAAATGGCACAATTAGGATCAAAGGGAAAAGAGGCAGTTTCAAAGCATTACAAAACATTATCTGTGGGGTATTTTGAGCTGAAACTTTTACATACACACTCTAGGGACATCAGAGACTTATTTTACACCTTGTAAAAAGGGGTATAGTTGGTCACCTTTAAAAGCAAGGTTATATTTACTTTTTAAAAATTGAGTAAACCCATGGAAATTTGCACAACCGAGTTTGAGTAGCTGTCACATCTTGGCCAGTTATTTATCAGTTAGTCTACTCATACAGACACCTTTAGACATTTTCCAGATGTTGTATTGAAGATATTTCTTCCCAATCCTCTGTTAGTAATCCCATATGTCCATTTTAAGTTATTAATATGCAGACTAAATCAGTTATTAGAAAGCGAGAGAGATTAAGTGTACAAATCTGTGTATTAGTCTGAGCATCTGTTCAGCAGCACTATTTGAGCACATTAAGCATGATTCTAATTGTGATCTTATTATATAAATCGAAATAAGTGTTTGTGTGTATGTGTGCACAAGAAATCTAGTGTAATGATCTTGGTTTGGAGCAACAAAAAAAATGTAATTATTAAAATTTTCTGACATGGCACCTTTAATCCATTCAAAATGATCAGCAAAAAAATATTTTTTTCCCTGACTGGCTAAAGCTTCCTGCGCAGTCATCAGCGAGTTGACAGGAACACTTTTACTCCCTCAGCGACTGTGTTCCAGAATGCTGAAGTCAAAATCTCTTGAAATGAAAAGGCGACAGACCCCCAAGAAGCTCAAGCCCATTTTATTAAAACGAAACACCACAAACTCTGGTCCGCTTGAAGGCAGATAAAACACTCAAATTAAAAGGCAATTCTTGTAATTACAGTGTCAATTTTAAACACAAAACCATTGTGGTTTTATTTTCTCCAGGATAAAGGTGCTGAGTTGTTGATATTCCTATATCACAAAAGCAAAATATATCCTAGTCAAAGAAGCGTCGTTCACAAATCCACAAATATAAATACACGTTTGTTAAAGGGATAGTTCACTCAAAAATTACAATGTACTTGCCATTTACTCACACTCAAGTGTGTTTTTTTTTTTGGGAAAAAGAAATTCTGAAAAATGTTAGAAGCCGGAAGCCACTGACATCCATATTATTTTTTTCTCTTCTGTGGAAGTCAGTGGCTACAGACATCAAAATCAAAATATCTAAAACATTTTATGAATCTTAAAAAAAGGTTTGAAAACACTTGAGAGAGAGTAAATGATGACAGCATTTGTATTTTTGTGAGAATCATCCCTTTAAAGCAGGGCTTCTTAAACCCGGTGCTGGAGGGCCTGCAGATTTTAGCTCCAACTTGCCTCAACACACCTGCAAGGATGTTTCTAGAAAGCCTAGTAAGCGCTTGATTAGCTAGCCCAGGTGTGTCTGATTGGGGTTGGATCTAAACTTTGCAGGACACTGGCCCTCCAGGTCCGAGTTTGAGAACCCCTGCTTTTAAGGAACCCTCCACTTTTTTTGGGAAAAAAAAGTTTTACAACTCCTCTAGGCATAAACAGTTGAGCTTTACCATTTTTATATCCATTCAGCCGATCTCTGGGTATAGCGGGAACATTTTTAGCTTAGCATAAATCATTGAATCAGATTAGACCATTAGCATATCGCCCCCCAAAAAAATGCAAAAAAGACAACTTTCCTATTTAAAGTTTGACCCTTCTGGAACTATACGCTCACTTCAGCATAATGATCAAGGAACTTTGCTGCCATACCATAGCTGAACCAGGGGCAATGATATAACGCAGTGCTGTTACTTTGTTACCTAACTGGGGACTATTTTCAGGTTTGGCGTAATATCATTGCATCTGCTGCAGCCATGGTACAACAGCAAAATTCCTTTGCTTATTATTATGCCAGAATGAGAGTTCCTAGCCATATTGACCAAGAAAATTGTAAGTTTTTATTTTTCTAAATCTAAGTACACACCATAACTGCAGAATAGTCAGGCTTTTAATAAGAAAACTATCAAAACTCTTTTTTTTTTTTTTTGAATGAGATGCTAATGGTCTAATCTGATTTAATGATTAATGCTAAGCTAAGCTAAAAGTGCTCCCGCCAGACCTAGAGAGTCCTAGAGTCCTAGCTGAATGAATAAAAAATGATCAAACTGTTTAACTGTAGGGGACTTGTAAAATAAGCCTATTTCCAAAAAAGTGTAGTGTTTCTTTAAGTCTGAACATCTCGTTTATCTATTCCTGAAATCTGCCTTTCAAAAGAATTGAAACCAAAACATTTTTTAAATCCTGTTCATTTTCACACAGTCTCCTCTAGGATGACCTCAATGGTGTGAGGAACATCCTGACCCGCCACTACAGAGATGTTGGACATAGAGGGCACAGAAATGGTTGGCACAGTGATGGTGGGCATACTAATATTCGGGTGCAGGAAAACCACAGACGAACCTCCCTCCTCTGTCACAAACATGCCCTCCTGGACCACAGGCATGACAGACGAGGAGGACGAGGGTGAAGACGATGCAGACTCCTGCACTAGGAGGATGGTCTGGACCGCAGCATCATCATCAAGGATGTTCTGACTGGCGGGATCCATGGGGTCATTGGCGTGGATACGCATGTGCTTATCGAGGTTTGGTCGCGAGCGGAAGGCTGTGGGACAGCGTGGGCAGACGTACGGCCTCTCGCCGCTGTGAACCCGCGCGTGCTCCGTCAGCCTCGCCGCCACGCTGAAGCTCTTCCCGCACACCCAGCAGGTGAAGGGCCGCTCGCCGCTGTGAATGCGCTCGTGGTCCTGCAGGTGTGGAAGCTGCCGGAAACGCTTGCCACACTGACTGCACTGAAACACAGAGAGAGGACGAGTGTTATCATCGGCATTGGTGGAAATTGATTGATGTTGATTGATGACATTTTCTAATTTTAACAATGTTGGGATGGAAAAAGTGCAATAATTAGATCATTTTTCATTTTTAAACAAAGTGCCTTATTTAAAAACCTTCTTCACCCACTAAAATAATTGTAAGGAATAAACTAATGCATCCGTATAGTCTCTAAACAAAAAGTGCAGGGCACTGTAAGTTGTATCAGCAGCACTTTATACTGTAGAATGAAAAACAGATCTCCATTTCTTTGGAATTCATTTTCAAAACAAAAAACCCCATATATTTTTGTACTCCGTTTTAATATTTTTATTATATTGTATTGTTTAATTCACCTTACATTATGCATAGTATTTGCTCAAATTCTGTTCAGTTTTTTTTTTTTATAACAGAATAACAAAAATCAAAAACAAATCTAAGTAATTCAATACATACAACAATTGTGCCCCTTCATTTCTCCCCTCTGATACAAACATTATCTTTATTTGCCCTGGGAGTCACTTCAGGAGCATGTTATGATGAGAAATGTTATTGCAGAGGGAAGCTTTTTATATTCACACATTAAATACCTTGTCTCCTAGGGGTTTGAATTTGGAGTTTGACTTGAAATCTTTTTTTATAATTATATATGCGTTTATGTATGTGTGTGTGTGTGTGTGTGTGTGTGTGTGTGTGTGTGTGTGTGTGTGTGTGTGTGTGTGTGTATATGAGTTTTTGCTGTCATTTTCTGTTTGATTCGACTTCTCTTGTATTCTCGTGTATTTCTCTTATTGACTTACTCATTGGTTAATTGGGGTGATCGATGTTTGCAGAAATGATGTCTAGAGTTTGACTACATCTTGAGTTTTCTTGTGTTTCCTGTGTGACCCGATGAAGACCTTGTAGGTTGAAACATTGTCCAATTAAATTTGTCTTTTGAGAGCTAAAGTGGCGATGTGCTGATTTTTTTTTTTTTTACTTTTTCTATTGTGTTTGTCGAGCCTCGGCTGGGTCAGTTGGCGTTTCTGTGTGGAGTTTGCATGTTCTCCCTGTGTTGGCGTGGGTTTACTCCGGGTGCGCCGGTTTCCCCCACAAAGTCCAAAGACATGCGGTATAGGTGAATTGGGTAAGCTAAATTGTCTGTAGTGAATGGGTGTGTATGGATGTTTCCCAGAGATGGGTTGCAGCTGGAAGGGCATCCGCTGCGTAAAAACATATGCTGGATAAGTTGGCGGTTCATTCCGCTGTGGCGACCCCAGATTAATAAAGGGACTAAGCCGAAATGAAAATGAATGAATGAATGAATATTGTGTTTGGCTAGGTCAAGCACGTGCCTTTAAGATTTTCCTAGATGTTTTTCTTTCTACGTGTTTTGATATCCTCATATAAAGAAATATATATATTATAATATATATACACATAATATCTTTATATTTACAGCAAAACACAAATGAACAGTGGAAGCCATCTCTTTGCTATCTGAGTGCCCTCTCTCCTGCAAAAAACATACCTCAAAGGGTCTTTCGTTGGTGTGTGTCCTCATGTGAACAGTAAAAGTGGAGGCGTAGGCAAACTCCTTTGCACAGAATTCGCAGGTGAAGCGGCGCGGGGCGTTTCTCTTGCCCAGGGCTCCGCAGCAATGGGCAACCAGATGCTCCCCTAAAGCTGCACTGGAGGCGAAGCGGCGTCTGCAGGGGGCGAGCGGGCACCGCAGGGGTGTCTGACCTGTGTGAGAGAGCCGGTGCAGGTCCAGCCCGTCCTGAGTCACGCAGCGGTGTCCACACATGTCACACTCCAGCTGACCTCCCACCTTCCCTCTTCCCTGCCCTTTACATTTGCGTTGTCCCGCCTGCTCCCCCGTGCAGCGCTGCAGGTGTGTGTCCAGCACTGTCTGATTCAGGAACTGAGAGCCACAGTTTGGACACATCTTTGGTTCTTTGTCTGCAAACAAAGACAGATGGGTTGCAGGGGGTTGAGAGGGGTAAAAAGGGTCACTTACTCTACTGTAAATGTTTCCACCCAAAAAAAGGGCTTAAAGATTATATTTTATTATATAATATATTTTATCTAATTAAGATTATATTCTCTCTCTCTCTCTCTCTCTCTCTCTCTCTCTAATAAATCAATACATCATTAATAAATATTTCAATAGTACAATATTAGTATTTGTGTCATAAACATCACCATTATCTTATATAACTACAGAATTTCATAATTGGTGACTGTTAACTTTAAAGGGAAAGTTCACACAAACATAAACATTTACTTACCATTTAATCAAGCTCAAGTGGTTCCAAACTTTGAGTTTCTTTCTTCTGTTAAACACTGAAAAACTGAAAACCTGTAACCACTGACATCCATAGTAGGGAAAAAAAAATACTATTGAATTCAACGGTTACAGGTTTCCAGCTTTCTTCAAAACATCTTCTTTTGTATTTAACAGAAGAAAGAAACTCAAACTGGTTTTGGAACAAGTAAAGTATGAATAAATGATGACAATTTTTACTTTTGGGCAAACTATCCCTTTATTATCAGGCTGAAAGAGGCATACTGCGACATATCAAAGTGAACTTTTTACATGCAAATGTATACATTGATAAAACACTTCATTCAACCAATTTTAAACAAAGATCAGTAAGTCAACTAGTTTTTCCTAAAAATGTTTGCTAAAATGCTTTGGTATAAGTTGTGTCGGCGACTCAAATACTCAGAAACAAAATCGAAACATGAATTGCATTCACAACCTGTATTCACAACCAATTTGCACTATACAAATATAGGAGAAAGATATGCCAGCGGAACACACACTTTCTGAGTAAGTTTTATTTCTCATTTCTCCTTGACTAGAGGACAAGTTAAAAGTGGCCAACTTCCTCCACAATATATAATGCATCAAAAGTGCTTATCTTCAGATAGAGGAATGGAGAGACATGCAGAGCCTCTAGTCCTTGGCTTCTGATGTATCGGACATGAGAGATACTTATGTTTATGCGCACGTTCCCTCACAAACACTCGAGCAATAATACTTTTTCCGGCTTCTTATCGAGTGAGAAAAAACAAACATGTATTGTTTGCTCCTTATCTAAAAAGAGCTGCAGATGGGAGAGAGAGAGAGAGAGAGCACACAAAAAGACCTGGCTCTTTTACACAGGACCATTCACAGCTGATAAACAGACATTTTCACGGAATGCACAGCGCATACGCACAAATAACACGGCGCTTTATGGGGTCACAGGTGATGTGATGTTTAGACGCAGAGCATTCAAACTGTCAGGCTGTGACTCAGCTTTACTGACCTTTACAGGCTTTTAAAAGCTTCAGCTGAACAACCCTGTGTCCTCCCTTGTTTACTCCTATTCACCATTTGCCTACGCCCCATGATGCTTTGCAAGAATTATGGGAATAACTTCAATTAAAATGTAAATCATTGGTAAAGTTCCTACATCACATGTCAAAAGGAAACTTATTAGAATTAACTAATTAATATGACCATGAATGACCTCAAAAACAAACGTCTTTCTGCAGAATTATTATGGATGTTATGGTTCCTTAAAGGTTCTTTGCACAAAGTAATAGTTCAATGTCAAACTGACTTTTCCCAAAAAACCTTGAGGGTTCCCTTTCTAAGCCAAATGACAAATTCTATGTTTTTTTGTTTTTTTTTTACTAAAAAGCTGAATTTCCTTGACCTATAATAAATAGAAGAATGAGCAACACTATTCACTGTTTTATATTAAATAACATTATATTCGCACATAGGAAGTGCTTGGTGTCAATACATCAAGTTATTAAAGACATGGCAAGGTGCTGCACTTCTCATTAGGTGTGTGTGACCCGCTTTAGATGCATCGTGTGACATCATCACAATGCATGATCAGCCAGAGCAAAACAACACCACACATGAAATGCCACAAGTATTGCTGCAAATTTTGAGAAGAGGCACCACAAAATCAGTCATTTCAGACTGCAATAATCAATAGATTTTCCCACAAAACACAGGAGAGACTGGTTGAGCACTGAGCAGACCACAAACATCCACAGACAGCATTTTAACAGGAACAGTCTGGTGACTGCATTTGATTGCCAGTTGACAAGTGAAGAAGGAACAAAATGTCAGTGAAAAAAAATATCTTAAACCATAACAATAGGTGAAACGATGTGATAACAAAAAAATGTTAATAAATGAGAAGTAAAAGTTTAAATAACAAACAGAAACCCCTGACATTCCATGACTTGGACAAAAATATAGAAAATTCCCTGACTTTCAATGTCTGGAACAGGCTAGAACAGAGAAATTTCCTGATATTCCAGAAATTCAATGACCTGTGAGCCCCTGAACTCTTTTATGCAAAAACTGCTGTTTATGTAAGTTCAGGGTTCTTTTTTTCCTGCCTTTTTGTTTTTCAAAACTGTAACTGACAACTTACTGGTTTTCTGGAACTACACAGGCTGTCAAACACTATCAACAGGTAAACACATTCTTTCTTAAAATGTCTATACATGTGATTTAATTAAAATTTTTTTACTTAATTATTACAGGGGTTTATGCATAAAAGACACAAATAATATAACAGATACCCTATGACTTTCTTTTTGTAAATACGATAACTATCATTTACTGCCCATTTTTGATACTTCTGGTTGTTATAAACTACCTTTTATCTAAACAAATGGAAGAGACACACTGTAACTTTAAACGCATTTGTGTATTTCAGATTCTTTCATATATATATATATATATATATATATATACACACATGTATGTGCTAGTTATATCATCTGCCAAAAGGAAATGCCACTCAATTTTAAAATACACTTATAACAATGGACATAAAGGCATCATAGAGGATTGTGAAGACATTTTACAGGAACTTGGCCTTCATTGCATGTATATCCCGTTTCTGTTTTTTTTGTGTGTGTGTGTTTTACTTTATGTATTTATACATAGCGTCAATTTTCATTTACTTGTGTGTTCAGCTAATAATTGTTGTACGAGTACTCATTAAATAGTGTAATTTTTTACAAGTTCACATCAATTAAAAAAAAAAAAAAACTTAACTGGCACCTGCTGTTGAGCATGTATAATGTTTTTTTTAAATCTCTTTTTTTTACTTTAAAAGCACCTACGAGATGTAAGACCAGGCAAACAACAACAACATATTATTATTATTATATTATTAAATAATGAAATACATTTATATTTATAAGTCTAATATCAATACAATAAATAATATTATTACAGATATTAATGTTAATATTTATTTAAAGAATATTATTTTAAATATTGTGAATGTTCTGTATAGCACTTTCAAAGCATGTTTTTTTTTATGTAACCTAAAGAAAAGGGTTCTATTTTGCAGCAAAAAGGTTCTGTTGTTGTTACAAGCTGAATAACGTATTTTCATGAAGGATAAAAATGAAGCACAAGGCCAAACATACCTCTCACTCAGTTTACACTGTGTATATGGATTGGTTTAGCACAACATCATTATTCAAAATTATTTGTATCAGTCCTTTTTAAATGGAAGATCTCCAAACTGGAAGTGAAACCCATCATTTGAAAGTAGTCAGTAATCATGAGCAGAAATAAATGTGGATATAAAAAAATGTCTTTGATTCCCTCCCAGTGTTGAGCTAAAGAGAGCAACAGCTGCAGCTACTGAGGGACTGATCCGCTTAAGACGCTCCGATCAGAGGTGATAGTGATCAGCTGCTGATCTTATCAATACACACACAACCCATCCAGATCAATGTGACCTCTGACCCCATCTATTTACTTGGAAGCGATCAATAAAGGCTCATTCATTTGACAGGTCTGTCAAAGAGCTTATATGTGTGTATGTGCATGTGTGAGGTTAGATATACAGAGTTGTAGAGAACAGACACTGATTGGACCACTTAATAAAGTGAGTTTGTGAGTGTATCCATTGTAAATTACTGCTGTTAGCAGATAATATATTGAATACCAATTACAAAAAAAGAGCTTTGGAATTGTATATATTGTCTGTATATAAAAGGAATAAATCACAGAGCGGTTTTAATTTTACTAACCCATTATATTATATAATTTTACTTTGCATTACACTTGTGCTACTAGCTATGGCTTTGAGTAAAAAGTGATAATTTTTTTAATTATATAAAGGTCTGATCAAATTTTTTCCACCTTTCAAATAAAAATATACATATTTTTAAATAATTCACTCGGAAAATAAATATTGATCAAAATATTAATGTAATAATCATGGTTATTACACAAAATCTGTCTGCTTTTTGTATTACATCTATGTATTTATATATATTAAAAATAGTAATAATAATGTACAATACGATATTTATAATTTAATAAAAAACTATAGAAAGAGAGAGAGAAAGAGAGATCGAACATAATATAAAAATGTAATTATTATTTTATATAACCACAATAGATAGACTTATTCAGTGCTTTTGTCTGCCACAATGAAATACCATCATTGAAATATCTTCATTTGGGAGCTTTTCTCGCTATATTGATATGGGTTTCAATTAATTAATCGGCATATTGTTGAATTAATTTGATTACATTTTTAATCAATTAACAGGCCTAATCCTAATGCATGAATGTAAGAAATTTGGTGTGAATGAGAGAGTGCGAGGACAAAAGGCTGGATGTGTGATTGTTTCCTGTAGGCTGACCTTGGTGGATGAGAGAGTGCAGGTCCAGCTCTTTGCGTCGTATAAAAGCCTCTCCGCACACACTGCAAGGGAACGGGTGGCTGGTGTGTAGGAGTCTAAAACAGGGAAAAACAGAAAAAGTGGATAAGAAAGGCTGCATCATGCAATCCCTGGAGCGAATCCAGCAACCACTGCTATGCGAGAAAAGCTACGTTTGAATTCAGCCACATTTCATAAAGCCCACAGTCATGCACTCGCATTAAGGTATAATTAACACCACTGGAAAATAATGCATCTTCTACTCGGAGCAGCAGAAACGTCATTAAACTAAGAATGGCAGACTCCATAATGTCTTAAAGCCCTTTCACATGGGATTCAAATCACCAAGGCCCTTAGTAATTATTGGTGACATCAATAATTACTGCTCATATTTACTTTGAAGTCCCGTGTGTCATCTTTAACCAGTGCCCACAGTGAAATGACTCGAGGGGAAAACAATTAATTATTGACATTTTAATTAAAGGGTTAGTTCCCTAAAAAAGAAAATTGTTATTAATTAGTCACCCTTTTGTCGTTTCAAACCAGATCAGATCAAGGTGAGTGTTTAGTTCGGGCAATATAACACTTGCATACAACACTGCTAACTCTAATGGCAATACAATGTACTGTCCATAGTAAATATATGCACAGTGACCTAGCGCGGGAGAAATATAGGTGAACAGAGTCATATCTGGCACAGATAAATACAATTTCTGGCACACAAAAGTGTTCTTGGAGCTTCGTATGATTACAGTTGAACCACTCAAGTCACAGAAAATGTTTCTCGAGACCTTGTTGTATATAAGAGAGGTCTTTGATTTGATCTAAACCATCTTTCTTTGTGTTCAGAAGATGAACAAATGCATCAGGGAATTGAAATGACATGAAAAACAAAAAATATATTTTTGGGTGAAACAACCTTTTAATTCTAATTTAATTCTTAGCCCTTTTCCTTAACCCTATGCCTTCAAGCTAAAGAGAATCAGGACACCCCTTCCCCTTTGCGTGAATGCGGGTGTCCCGATTCTCTTTAGCTTGAAGGCGTAGGGTCAAGGGGAAGGGCTAGATAGCCCTTGAAACAGATTTTCCAGGACCACACTAGAAACCAAGGGGTACGGAAAATTCCCACAATACGCCAGGTACAACCAAGGGGTAGGAAAATAATTCCCAAGAATACGCCAGGAATTTTTACAACAAACAAGCAAATGTCTTAATACATCCATAATGGCGTTCGTGTTTTACGGTCATGCTTTAAAAACTGATTACATTTTTTTAATTGGGATTGGGCCTTAAACAATAAATTTAGACTTCATACAGACTTTTGCTAGTGCATTGTTTTTCTTTAGGTGAACAATAAATCTGTGCAAGTTAAAAACTGTTGTTGATCTTCAAATCAAAATCTGAACTATTTGCTTCCGCATTTGCAGTGGCGGTCCTTTACAGTGGACGTTAGTTTGATGGTTTCAGCCACGATATTCTTAACCACGCCCCTCTTACCGCTATGAAAGAATGACGCGTAAAAAGTAAGCCCCACCCCCTACTCAATATTCTGTTTCAGTTGGAAGTACATAAACAACTGAATTAAAAGTCTAAACAACTTCCGGTTCACACAGACTTTAAGCATATCGTTTCAGTAAATTACTGAAATATGCTTATGACAGTAGTAAACAGCTGAACAGCTTATATGCAAATTTGCTAATGGAGCCACATTGACATCTCTGTAGTGAAACAAAAAGAAAACAAACAAAAGAATGTTGGTAAAAAATAAAATCTACAAAGATAATACAGTATCTTTAATACTTATTATAGGCATGCATACAAGTGCTTTGCCAATTTTCAAGCATCACCCATTGACATACAAAGCAAAAAAGATGGCTAAAACCAAAATGTTCTTTTAACAGATCTCTGTGAGACATGACTTTATTTACCTGCATCTAATTTGGGACAAAATCTCAGGAGAAAAGTATTGTTTTGACCCTCTGTAAAATAGCGTATTACTACTGAATGTAGCATTTACAAAAAACATATTAACAGCATCAGAACAGAATTTGAGTCTGGAATGTCTTTTTTTCTAAAAGTCTTGACATTTTAATTAAGACCTCAGTTTGAGTCAATTACTGACAAATGCTTATTAGTTGTAAACAGCTGAACAGCTTATCTGCATATTGCTTTTATTAGCTGTATCAGTGCTCTGGAAAATCAAGAAACTTGGATTTAACAGAGATAATAGCTCCATACAAATCCAGCATTAATGCATTTTACTGCTCTGCCACCGAGCATTATGAGGGATCCGGTAATGAAGGCCCTTGTGAATAGAGTTTCAGATAATTAGATAAGCATTATAATCTTGCATAATGTATTACAGAAGGCCTTGTGCAATTCTGGTTATGGAATTCTTCAGGATGTACATCAGGGGAAGTAAGAGCACATTTAACTGTAATCACTGTGCTGATGACAGCAAACAGAGGAAATAACCGCAATCACGTAAATCAAAGTGTCATATCTCATAATACCATCTTTAAGGTACTTCAGGAGAATGAAGCATTCAGCACCAGCATTTCTTTATCTATTGCTCTCACTAAGTGCTCTACTATGCCGAAGACTTCATCTGATCATTAGTGGTTGTAAAATTGTCTATTTATATTATTTATTATTTATATTCTCAAAATAGCTTGGCATTGGCATCTTAATTCTTTGGAACAAATAACATGGTCATTTTACCATTCAGAATTTTTGAAGATCAAGAAATCATAATCTTAACTGTCTTCAACAATCTTTATTTTGACATCCTTATTTTTCATATATGTTGATACATGCCATATGTTGAGTTACAACCCTATTGCTGAACTGTCACATTTGGTATACATTCATTCATTCATTTTCTTTTCAGCTTAGTCCCTTTATTAATCTGGGGTCACCACAGCGGAATGAACCCCAAACTTATCCAACATATGTTTTACGCAGCGGATGCCCTTCCAGCCGCAACCCATCACTGGGAAACATCGATACACACTCATACACACATACACTACAGACAATTTAGCTTACCCAATTCACCTATAGCGCACGTCTTTGGACTTGTGGGGGAAACCGGAGCACCCGGTGGAAACCCACGCAAACACGGGGAGAATATGCAAACTCCACACAGAAATGCCAACTGACCCAGCCGAGGCTCGAACCAGCAACCTTCTTGCTGTGAGGCAATTTTGCTACCCACTGCGCCACCACGTCTCCCCATTTGGTATACAATGCAACAAAAGATACTTTTGTTTAATTTCAATCATGCCTGCAGAATAGCAAATATTTGTTTCTTTAAAAACATCATAAACATGCATGCATTATACATATGTAATTGCACTAATGAATTTGTTATACAATCAATGTTCAAACACAACAGCAAGATGACGAATGTCAACAGTAACTGTTTAGTGCTCCTTTTCTTATTTCTCCAAGATTCACATTGACCTGCTGCCAAATTAAGGCATCGCTAAATACATCACAAGGGAATCGGTGAGAAATGTCAGAGGCACTTGTTTAATTGATCACTTCTCTTAGAGACTAATCAGACCTCTCCCTGATGCCGGACGGTTTGACAGGACAAGCGTTTCTGGGACAGAAAAATCCCGGCTGGGTCATAGACTAGAACAAGGAAGGTCATAAAAGAGCTTGTTAAGCAACAGGAACATCCTCTGATTGGTTCAGTGTCATCTTAAGTTCCCAGTAAAATAAACGTGGAACCAGACTCTTCGAGACAGGCGGCAAAAAATGAATTTTCTGGTACATTCACTAAAGTCAGAAGTCAGAAAAAAAGAGAAAAAAAAAACAGTCCTTTCCGTGTTTACAACTGTATGCATCATTTTTGCTCACTGTTCTTGTATATGCACAAAATGCATCTGCTCTTTCACGCACATCGCAGTTGAGCACGGCAGCGAGATGTTATGATAGACAGGAGAAGAGGCAGTTTTCCATCTCCTCTTTCCACACTGACAGATACTTTGAGTTGTTGTTTGAGAAAGTCTGGCACCATGCTGATTCTTACATCATTACTACAGCAATCCATGTTCATGCACCGGATACTGACTACACTGTCTGAACAAATGGATCAGGTTTCATCACTAGCTCAATGACAGTCGCTCCTAGAGATCAGATTTGAAAACCAAATCGGATTTGTGCGCAGCGTGAGGCAATTTAAGTTCTTATCGACCACTTTTATCTTTCCATATTTAAAGTCAGATTAAATATCAGTCATCTCTAGAAAGGAGCAAAGAAGGAAGCTGAATATGGCACCGTGAAATTAAAATTGATCATTCATATTTTTTGGAGTACTGTGGTGTCATTTAAACATTCTTTATCAGTGCACATTAGAGCGTGTGGGGTTGTGATCTTTAATCAAAATAACTTGCCCTCTTTCTCACATTGACGTTTCTTCTCTGATTACATGTTTACTTACAAAAGGGTGGGACAAACCTGTCATGACATCACAGCAATAGCAAAAAACGGCAACCATCCAATCAATACCTAATGAATAACATCAAGTCCTGTCCTACACTTTTCTTATTTGTGAAGCTGTTTGACTCACAACAGGGTAGAAAAAAACATTGTAAAGCAGATGTTTTGGATGCTGTCCATTTAGATAGCTTTATTAAAGATTAATGTCAGTTTTTAAATGCTCCATATTGTCTCTCTTCAAAGAACAGCGGCAGAAACAGATGACAGCTGCAACATTTTGCAGCAACATTTCAAAGTGGAATGGAAAGTAAATAAACGGCAGTTTATTATGTCTATGCACATGTGCAGTACATAATTAAAAGCATTTTCAGTGGTTTTAGTTTGAATGACAGAAAGAATTAAAACTGATAGTGTGGATATGGAGCGTTTTTATACGAAAACACCATTTTCAAACTTATCTGGATTAGAGTAGTCTTAAAAAAGCTTCCAGTCAACTTTCACCTAAATTTAAAGTTTAAAGAACTAAGACTGTACTTTACAAAAAACATGGTAGATTTCATAAAAAATACATTTTTGACAAAAAAGTTTGTGTAAGAATGTGTAAAACGCAGACACGTATATAACTGCATCCAGATCAACAGGGGCAGTTTATTCCTCTGTGCTGAGCCCTGATAAAGAAGGGACAATGCTGAAAGAAAGAGTAAGCGAGACTGACGGGTTATCTGGGATCTCTCTTATTGACTTCTTAATCCCAATGAGATTCAAACATGAGTGATCAGAGTCCATCAACGCCTGCCTGTTTAACTGTATACCTTGTCATTGTTACACGCAATCTGATCTACTTTGAGCGTCTTTGTATTTAATTCCCTTGCGACCACAAAGTCCCTTGACTCATTCAGGACATGCACTAGCTAGGGCATCCTTTAATACACCTAAAACACGAACTGCTGTAAAAATGCGTCAATGGCGTGAAAAGCATTGTCTCTCAATTTAAAAGATATCTTGTCTATGGTGGGGGAAAAAGTAAAAAACAAAAACAAAAACATTACAAATCTTGTTTTAAATACCATTAACTGTCAATATTAACTTAAAAATATATCGTTTTTTAGGTCAACTGTTTAAGCACATTAGGGGTGTGTCATATTTATTTTCTATGATTAATCATAGTTGTTTAAACAAGAGTGCTTTTCCTCAAATATCAGCATGTGAATGCAATCACAAATACAATACTGATTTTCTACTTCATTTTAACAAACAATAAGCCAATATTGATTCTTAAATATTACAAACAATTTGGTTTTTCAATTACGCCAATGGTAAAAACTTTAAACAAAGCCAGAGCAGAATATTTGTTCATCTTATAGCAACATTAGAGTCTTTTGTTCTTGAATCGATCAGTTTTTAAACTAATATTTTGAGAACTTTTACAAAAGAATTGCTTCATTTTTAAATGAACCAGCCATTTTGAACAAATCATTTGAATAAATGATAATGATAAATATAATGATCCCTAACTAAACCGTCAAGTTAGCACCACAACAATCCTCAGCAAAATAATGTTAAATTGTTACCAAAAAAACTGAAATATATTGAAAATATTGCACACCCCTGAAGAAAATGATACATTTAGATCTTTCCTTTTTTTTTGATGAAAGGTGCACAAACCTGTGACTCTTCAGCTGGGACTCTAACTTGAAGCTGGCCGGACACTCAGGGCAGATGTGCAGACGGCCGTCACTTGATGGTCCCCTGCCTTTCCCTCTGCCTCGAGTCCTGCGCTCCTGGACTCCCCCTTGGTGAGTCATCATGTGGCGTTTGAGGGATGTGGGCTGGAAAAAGCGCTTGTCACAGATGGGGCAGCTGTAGATGCGGGATCCTCCGTGGATCAGGCTGTGACGCAGCAGGTTGGCTGGAGACGGGAAGCTCTTTTTGCAGATTTTGCAATTGAAGAGTTTCTCGCCCGTGTGCTGGAACACATGCTCTCGCAGACGGCTGCGGCGAGTAAAGCCCTGGCCACAATGGGGGCACTCGTGGGGCAGAGCGGTGCGTGACCATTCACGGCTCAATTTTGCGGGGGCTTCAAGACCACCGTCTGCTGCTGCAGTTCCTGTTGCTGGTGACAGAAACACTTTTGTTAATGTGAAATGTAAACGGAAGAGATGGTCCATGTAATAGGAAATTAATTTGATGCGTTTCAGACTTAAACATTATGAAGGATGTGAAATGCTGATTAAGTGTGGTGATACTGAAGTCTGGAATATCAATTCTTGAAAATTCTGCGTTTTCCATCACTATATTTTAAAATATTATCATATAGAAAAAAATATATTTTAAGTATTGAAAATGTATTACAATATTAGGTCAATTTCTATTAAGTAAAATGGTCAGCAACATTTTTCATGTACTCCTTAATCACAATTTTAAAAAAAACTCTGATTTAAGTAATTAATTTGGTACTGCCAATAATTAAACATAGTTAATCAAAAACTTGAAAACTTCTCTTCTTTTGGCGAAACCTCTGCAATGTGTTTTTGTTCATCACAATGGAAGTCAATAGTAACTACAACTGTATTTACCAAAATTCTTCAGAAATCATGACAGAATTTGAATTAATTGACTAAATAATTTGACAAAATCCACTTTTACTCAGGTATGATTATCCTAAGACTTTGTGCAGCCCATAACTAGAATCATGAAGTTTTATTAGTAAAACCATAGCACATATACGGATATCCTACTTAGCTTGGTCTCTGTGTGACTGCTTTTATGAGCTCTGTCTGACCTGTTTGTCTGAGACTCATGTTTCACAATACCTGGAGCTGCAGCAGTGTAGAGTCTGCTTTTGACTTCAGCAGTGGCAGGATGTCCCGCAGTGTTCTTATGCTCTCGCCGATGGTACAGGAACTGTGTGGTGCTCATAAACTCAACCCCACAGTCTGCGCAAGTGTGCAGCGCCGCCTCCAGGCCATGCTCAGCTCTACGGTGCTTGGCCAGCTCCTGGTCATTGTTAAACACAGATCCACACTGATGGCAGAGGAAAGCAGTGGATGATTCCTCAAAAACATTACTCTCCATCTCCTCCTCCGTACCACTCTTCTCCATCTCCACATCTCCTTCAACCTTCTCAATGACCACCTCCATTTTTTCCTCCTGGTTTGGTGCTTCATGCTCCTCCAGCATCTCCACTGTCTTTTCCACCAAAATCTCTGCACCTTCAACTACGGGCTCCTGTTCGGTTCCTCTCATCTCATTGCCATCCAGCTCAACCTCCACTTGGGCTGCAGGGGTCTCGGTGATGGTTTGCTCCAGAGTGGTCACCTCCATCAGGCTCTGGCCTTCTCCAGCTGTTGCCAAAAGCAGGAGACCCTCTCCTGGGGCCTCCAGCATGGCTGTGGAGAGCTGAGGGATGCCAGATGGAGCCTGCTTGGGTTCCTCCTCCACCTCTGAACGGTGCTGCCTGCGGTGGTAGAGAAAAAGCGTGGTGTTGAGGAAGCCTTCTCCACAGACAGCACAGCGGTGTATGGCGTCCTTCAAGCCATGTTGAGTCCTGCGGTGAGTCACAAGCTCTGGAACTAGACTGAAGCTTTGGCCACACTCCACACAAAGGAGGCTGGACGGGGGTTTGGCCTTCTTCTGTCCCCTGCGTCTTGTGACGGGACTGGTTGCTTCAGCTGACGTCTCCACAGATGAAGCCTCTTGGGTGGCCGAGGTCTCCTTAGGGACACTGTTGTTTGATTCTTCCTGGTCAGAGATCACAGGTGCTGCTACTTCTCCAGCAACTTCCACTGACCCCTGACTAGTGCTCTCGAACCTAATTTCCACCACTTCTTTGACCTGGGTTTGTTCAGGCGTATTTTGTGCCTGCTCTGCGTTCTCAGTTTCTGTTTGGCTAGGTTGGTCTACTGTTTCATACATTTCTCCAGTCTGCTCTCCTGCGGGTCCTGTCTCGAGGCAACAGCCCATCTTACGGTGCTGCTGCCACAGTGACAGAGCATCGAAGAGGACCTCACAGTCGGCGCACTGGTACAGCACACGTGGAGCATCCGCTTGGATAGTTTTCTTCTGCTGCAGCAGGGAAGACAGATCAACAGTTGTCTGAGTGTGAATCTGGGGAACCGTCAAAGCCTGCATCGCCACCTAGTGAGAGGAGTGAGAACAGAAACATCAGGTAATCTGATCTGAGTAATGATGAAAGTTACAGAGCAAATAATACAATTATAATATATGACAGGGATTGTCCTGCATAGAGAATTAAGTGGCCACCTCACTCAAATCTTGTACCACCTCCGCCTTTTGATAAAAATCAGGCAGGCAATTATGGCTACAGACAGACCCCAAGTGATGCTCAAGCACTGGTTTTAAATATTTACATAAAAAATGGGTTTATATGCAGGTTTGAATATCAAAATATCTATTGTGTTTGCTCTTGTATTAACGCACTCCATTTAAAGGCCTTTAATATTTTACACAATCAAAAGAACAAACAAGTTTCAGCTTCCTGGAGAGGAATCACCCCAATGCTGATAGCTCTAACACGGTGTAAAAACCCACTCAAGGAGTTAGTTCATGTCACACTCAATTCAAAATAACATTCACAGTTACCAAGGGCACGACGCGGGGGTCCGTGTTACAGTCATCTGACACAACCGACTGCGACGGTTGAACTAACACGGCACAAACCTGTATGTGTTCGCCATGCAATGCTTTTTAAAAATTTAAGCACCCACTTAAGCCATCTAGATGAGGGGGTATTAAGAGTAAGAGAGGATGACTCAGAGAGACAGGGAGGTTTGGCTGCGGACGTCTATAAACTGGATGGACAGATCAACTTATGTTCCATCTATTTTCAGCGTGGATGGTTGAGCTAAGAGCAGATGGAGATCAGAAAACAAAGTCAAAGAGATGATGACACTGCGAACGGGCATAACAGGTTGCAGCCTCATCTCATCCACCAGCTGATATGGTGTCATTACGTTGAAAAATCAGATCAACACTATTAATATAAAAGCAGTGAATTAAGTAATTGATGTAAAAATAGATTTACTTTTAACAAGCAACCAAAACTACTTTTTAAAATAAAATGATTAGATGTCGCCTTATGCCCTTGGATGAGTCAGTCATCAGTGTGCATCTTGTTAAAGGGGTAGTTCATCCAAAAAAATTAATTTTACTTACTAGTTACTCACCCTCAAGTGTTTATAAACCTTTATGAGTTTTTTTCTTCTTCTTTTAAACACAAAATAAGATATTTTGAAGAATTCTGAAACCTGTAACCATTGACATCCATAAAAGTAAAAACAAATACTATGGAGGTCAGTGGTTACAGGTTTCGAGCTTTCTTCACAATATCTTCTTTTGTGTTCAACAGAAAAAAAAAAGAAATTCAAACAGATGAAGGGAGAGTAAATGGTGACAGAATTTGTATTTTTGAGTGAACTATCCATTCAAATAAATCAGTATAAGAACGTTCTGTGACAGTAATTCAAGTGAATGTATACTGTAATATTAAGGGTGCCAGAACATATTAAATTGTGATGAATTAAGGTAAGACACTTCAGGAGCCCATTTCAGAAAGGTGGTTGTGTGAAACTCTGAATAGGTTAACCCTAAATTGAAGGAAACTCTGGGTTTTCCATGTCAGATGGGAAGGCATGTCAAACCCATTTCTAAAATGGAGGGAACTTATACTCAGAGTCAGTTATCATGACAACTTGCTGTATGAACCCTACCTGAAGTTTCTTTCGCTCTCCTCTCCCTTTTTAAAGAGCAAATGTACTGTTTTACAGCAAATAATACATTCATTTAAACACATATGAAGCAAAAATGCATTTCTTACCAAGTATTTTATCGTATTTTAAGTACAAATATCTAAAAATTCTTAAACCAAGATGGAATTTCTTTATCAGAAGATTATATTAGATGTAATCTTATTTCCTCACTTTTATCTTAACTAGGCACATTTTATTTAAAGGAACAATTCAACCAAAAAGGAATATTATGCCATCATTTACTTACCCTACACTTCTTTCTATTTGTTAAACATAAAAGAAGATATTTTGGATTTTTTTTTCCTACTATGGATGTCAATGTGTTCCATGCAAACAGCATTCTTCAACATATTTCTTTTAAAACCCCCATCTTCGATTTAAAACCACATTTCAATGTTGCATAAACTACCACTCTAAGTAAAATTATCCACCGCCGTAGTAACAAAAATATTGTAATATGCAAATTAAAGCAAGAGTGCTTGGAATTTGTCAATTACAAAGTACAATTTTTATTAATGTACAAAATTCTGCCTTCTCATATCACATTACACTTTTTTCTTTCAAGTAAAATCAAGCAGATGTTCTGTGGAAAGTGGAGTTGCCTAATGAGTGTTTACACTGCTATTATTGCATCCTGTTAATGTACATTATAAGGTGCTATAAGTATGTGTCTGCCAGTATAAATTAAAATTATTATTTACATTTATTAAACAGATCTGCTACTTTTACATGGCATATGATTTATATTGAGCTAGATCTACTGCATCTAGAGCTATTGCGTTTTCTGTAAATGGAATCTATCAAACTATTCCAATTGCACTTAGTATAAATAGCCGCTGCCATGTTTTACTTACCCTGAAGGCAGATCATTTGCAAAATAATCATTAAAAAAAAAAAAAAACATTTTTTGCTCATGGATACCATTGTTAGGTGCTGTTGCCATGGTGAATCCTAATATCGGAGCACCATTGATCATGGCTTTTCATAGCTGTGTGTACAACTTTCAAAGTTGGCCAACTCAGAATTTACTGAATTAACTCTATTCAGCTGATCTGAAACCATCAACTCAGAGTAAATTACATATATAAATATATAAATATATAAATATATATATATATATATATATATATATATATATATATATATGTGTGTGTGTTATTTTGTTAGATTAGCTCCAGATTTGGCTTCAGCACTGACTAAACTAATGTATATGCACAAATATAATATTGTAAAGCATCCCATAGAAAATATTAATTTAAATGAGAGATTTGTGGGGGGTGTGCTCATATATGCTGAGCACTGTATATACATACGTACATACATGCGTACGTACATACATACACAGAAATATATCAGTCAGTAATTAAATCGCTATGCTACAAAACAGTAATTCATTATATTATGTGAGAGGCCTCATTTATGACAACAAAAAAAGGCACAATTTCTCACCTGATTTGCTGCTAAAAAAAAAAAAAAAAAAAGCAAAAGAGACAGAAACCATTTTTTTTAGCTGTGGCTAATAAACAGCTTGAAGAGAGTGATTAATTGAAACTTCACTGTTATTATAACAACTAGAACAAAAGTACATGCACATCAGAGCATAAAAACAGAATCTCGAGTGCCTAATTTCTCCCCCCGTAGTGAAGAGGCAAATTAGGAGTTGTGCAAAAAAAAATGAAATAAATACATCCGCTTACAAAATGATCCTTTTACATTTGAGTTCAGCATTCAGGATTACTGGAAGCTGCTCTTCAAAATTCTAGTCTGTTTTGGATAATTATAGTTATGAGTTCAAGGGGTATTAGAGGAATAAAACAGATTACATTTTTCACAGGCTTTCAGGAGGCACATGTTAATGCACACCATTTCCAGACAACGTCGAGTAACAACACAGAGAAGACAGATTTTTATAATGAAAAGGAATTTGACAAATCTATCACATGAAGAGAAAGAGAGAGAGAGAGAGAGAGAAACGACCACCTGTGTGGGCCATTGAGTTTTATCAGAAATATTACGTTTTGGATGAGTTCAGGGTAAATGTGTGTCTGTGTGTGTGTGTAAATGTGTAAGTGTATTGATGTGTGCATGCATATGTGTGCGTGTGTGTGTGTGTGTGTGTGTGTGTGTGCGTGTGTGTGTGTGTGCGTGTGTGTGTGTGTGTGACATGTCAGGACACAAATCTATATAATGACATAGGTATGACACAGCTATTACAAAAAGGAGGTGAAATATGAGGACATTGCTGACATTGCTGCTCATTTATCCAAAAGCTTATAAATCACACAGAATGAGTTTATTCAGAGAGTATTGCTGTACACAGTCTCCTGTGATGGTTGGGTTTAGGGGTAGGGTGGAGTTAGGCCAATACAATATACGGTTTGGACAGTATAAAATGAATGGAAAACTATGTAATGTACCTACTTTTCACAAAAACAAGTGTGTGTGTGTGTGTGTGTGTGTCTGTGTGTGTGTGTGTGTGTGTGTGTGTATGCATGTATGTGTCTGTAAATGTGTAAGTGTATTAATGTGTGCATGCATATATGTGTGTGCATGCATATATGTGTGTGTGTGTGTGTGTGTGTGTGTGTGTGT